>JADLZL010008210.1:0-13605 GCA_015844335.1 Chrysopogon serrulatus | reverse complement strand
TTATCGGGGACCAAAATAAGGGCCCCTAAGGAAAGCCCAACAAGCGCCAAAAGCCCGGCCAACGGACCTCAGTGGCTCTCAGGCAGAGCCACGCAGCCGAGGCACAAGAGCAAGCGGCCTGCAGCCCATCCGAGCCCACCCCGCCAAGGGAGCTCGGGCGAGAGCCAATTCTCACCTCGCCCAGAGCCCCAGCCCCCCGGGGCCTCGAGGCGGGGAATCCATTCTCCGCCTTGGCCAAAGCCCCCCGGCGCGGGGGCCTCGGGCCGGCGTCGTCACTTCCGCCTCGCCAGAGGCCTGGCGGCCGGCCTCGGGCAGGCGCGCCACACTTCTGGTCAAACCCCGAGGCCTCGACTTGGCGTATATCCGCCCCGCGCGCCTTCCCACAGTACCCCAGCCGAGCTTATCCACGAGATGGGGGCCGCCATCGTCCACGACTCTCGGGATACGTTATCCTCCCGCAGTGGAGGCCATGCACCCAGCGTAGCACCACTGCCCACCGTCAAGGCCCGAGCCAAGTTCACCCGATCCCTTATGCAGGGAGTCGAGGCCAAGCAGAGGCGCCGGTCAAAACAAACGGTGCCTCCGGTTTTCTAAGCCGGGATGGGCAGCGATTGCCCCGATGGCGGCTCTTCCATGCCAACCACCCCGCGTCTGGCGGCCGGGCGCCGAGGCCCCCTCAGAGCCTCGGGACGGGGGGGGGAAGTCAAGGCTGCTGACACGCTGCGGGGGCAGTCACGACTCCCGGCCTCTCCCCGCCAGCTCCTACGGGGACATCGCTCCTTCCATTGGCGGAACCCAGGGATGCGACTCCTCGCGACCACGCCCGTCTTACTTTCGCCGACAACGGTGCAAGGCCCACGCCAGGTTTCTCGGCGTAAGGATGGCGGCGGGTTCAGGCCTTGAACCCGAGAAGAAGAAGCGACTTCTTCGCATCAAGGCAACTCTATGTAACTCCCGCACCCCCGCTACGGCTATAAAGGGGAGGCGGGGGGCCCATAGACAACGGGCTCACATAGACGCAACCACAAGATCGATATTGGCACTTCACTCAATCACCACGAGACTTGGGGGCAGGGTCCTTCTCTCCCACCCTTGCTTATGCGCCCCCTACCTACAAGCACTTGATTACCAAAGATAATACAAGTTCTCCCCCATCCCGGTTGGACGTAGGGCCTTCATTTGCCCCGGGTGCCGGTTATAAACCCTTGTGTCCATCTTGCACACCATCCGGAGGCTGAGAACACGCACCTCAAATTCACTCGTCGGGGCAAGGGGCCACCCGGTTCTAGCATCGGCGATTGGCGGCGCCCGGTAGGGGCTTTGTCGTGTTTCATCTCTTTCCGCCGAACCTCGGGATGGCCAGCGAGCCAGCGTCGACACCTCGAGGGCGGCTTCTCGGCCCCAACTTTCCTCCACTTCAGCCCGCGGAGCGGGGACCACGATTGATTCCGGTGAGCTCGAGTTCGTGTCGGCCGGAGTCGATGCGACATGGACTCCCGGCGGGAGTTCGAGGAACCTCGACGGGGGGCCGGCGGACCCATCACGGCGGCGCGGGGAGGCCCACGGCGCTTCGCTCCCGCCGTGCAGCGGGCGCACCATGGCACGCGGCCCGATGCGGAGGAGGACCTCGCGGCGCTGCGCGGCTGGCGACACCACGTGGGCGCTCGGCCCGCCGTCGCCCGCCACGCCGTTTGGCATGGCCAGCCATGGCTGCCTACGTCTTGCCGGCTTGGTCTCCACCAGCATGGGCCGGAGGAGGCATGCACGCGGTCGGCGGCTCCGCGGGGAGCACCGGCAGCGGGCGTCCCCGGTGGATCAACCCCGCCTGCGGGGAGTACGTCGCGGGGGCGGTGGCGTGGCTCTCCCGACGCGCGCCATCCACCCGATCCGGCGCTATCTCCGAGGATCACGAGCCGGGGGTTCGCCCCGAGCACGCCGGCCCGGCTACCCGACTCCGACTCCCCGGACGACATATGCGACCCGGCAGCGCGAATGCTTCCGCGTGGAAGTTGACCTCGGCGCGAAGGCGCGGCAGCGGCAGCGGAGATTGGGACCGCGACCCCTAGGCATGCCGCCCGGGACGCCTCGGTGGTCGACCCGTGAATCGTGCTTCGAATCCGGGTCAAGTGCGGCGGACCGCGCGCGACCCCAAGGGCGGAGGATGCGGCGACCCGCGCCTCGCGAGGCAGCGGAAACACACCATGGGCGAGATCCGACCTCGGGGCCAAGCTTCGAGCCACGGCCCAGTCTCAGTGAGAGCGGAAAGATCGGCCAGCGCTTGAGCAAGGCAAGCCAGCGGCGCTCAACACGAGCCCGCGGCACGGCAGCGCGCCCGTGGCGTCCACGAGAGGATCGTCAGCGGCGAAGGGGAGAGCATCCTCCCGTCTTCAGCGGCGAGCCGAGCGTTGCCGCAGCGGCCTGCCTCCTCGAGCAATCGCAGGAGCCTTCCACCTCGGAAGAGCGCCGCATCGCGGCGAGATCGCGAGGGAGCTACATCGAGACCGCCCGCGGCCCAGCGGCCGAGAAAGCTCGGCCTCACGCCTTGCGCTCGGAAGGGCGAGAACCCGCGGGCGTCCCGGGGGAGGAAGCAGCGAGGCCTCGTCCACGGGGATCCCTCGCGAAGGCCGGCTCGCGGCGCATCCAAGACAACGCGGTAGCCTCAGCGGCGGCGGCGCGCGCAGCATCGTGAGGGAGGCAAGAGCGCGGGGCCGAGCAGAGACCGCCCGACCCGCGAGGTGGCGGTAGCGGCAGGACCACGATGGCCGGCGGACCCCGGGCCCTCGCCCCGGCCCGGAGCAATCCGCGGCTTCGGTTCCGTTTAGTTCCGCCCGGCCCGCCAACCTCACCAAATACTCGGGAGGAAGCGAGGCCAGTGCGGCTCCAACGACTACAGCCTAGCTTGCCCGGTGGGCGGCGAACTGGCGAGGCTCATCATCCGCAACCTTCCTCTTCATCACGAGGCGTGCCGCTCGGGCATGGGTGGAACACCTTCGCCATGCGATCTTTGGTAGGCCGACCCTAGTCAAGGTCTTCGTCAGGAGATTTCCGAGGGGCACATACGTGCGCCACAGGGAACTCACAGGACCTCACCGCCGGTTGCCGGAGAAGTCCCGACGAGTCACTCATGACTTCATCCGCCCGCTTCTCCAAGAAGTGCAGAGAGCTGTCAAACGTGGCCCGGCGCCGCCATTATCAGCGCGTTCTAGGCGGGACAACCTTTGCAAGGGGCGGTCCATGGGCGGTAGATGCCCTCCACTGCCAGCGAGGCTGGGCCGGTGGCCACGAACTTCGCCTCGGCGAGGGAAGCGATGGGGCCATCTTCCTTGATGCACCGGCAACAAAGGGGAAGCGAGAAGGATGAGGAGGGGCGACGGCGGCCGAAAGAACAAAAGCAAGCGGAGGAGCAAGCAAGGCAAGAAGGAGGAAGGCTCAGAGGATGACCTCGTCATGGCGATTAGGCCTTAAGGCACCCAGGCCCCCAGGGGGGGGCGTTCACGACATGCTCAAGAAGCCATGCCTTCCACAAGTTCCCGTCAAGTACACCATGGGGGGAGTGTGACTTGGCTGCCGGTTCTACGGCTTCCCCGCCCGGGGACAAGAGGAAGAAGGAGAAGGAGGGCGAAGGCGGGGGGTGGCGGGGTTCCCGGAAGTCCCACGATGTCTTCATGGTCGCCGGAGGCCTCCCCGCCTCTCCCAGCGCCCGGATCAAGCCTCTGAAGGTGTTCTCGGTACACCCGCCACGCCCGCAGTACCTGGGTGTTCGGCGGCGCCATCACCTATGGCATCGGCGACCACCGCTCTCGTCTTAGAACCCGGAGATACCCGCTCGTGAGGTGGACCCCGTCGTCGACAGCGTTCGGCTCACGAAGATCTTGATGGATGGCGGCGGCGCCCTCAAACATCCTCTACTCCGAAACCCTCGGCCTATTGGGGATGGGCGTCCGCACCTCCGACCTTCCAACTCCCCCTTTCGGGGCATCGTGCCCGAACAAGCGTGCTTGGCCCCTCGAGATAGTCGATCTCCCGGTCGTCTTCGGAGCATCGCTCGAACTTCTACCGCAAAGGAGGTCATCACCTTCGGCGTGTTTGACTTCAGGGGAACCTACCACGGCATCCTCGGGCGTCCAGCGTGCGTGCGAAAGTTCATGGCGGTCCCCCCAACTACACCTATCTCCTTCTCAAGATCTTAGGGCTACTTGGCGTCATCACAGATTGGCTCACCCTACGAGCACAGCGTTCAACTCACGGCGTGGAGGCCATCGAGCCTGGAGCCATGGCCGTCTCAGGGCTCTCGACTCCAAGCGCCATGCAGGCACCTTGGCCGTCAGAGCGGGGTGAGGGAGGTCCCGCTCGCCCCTCCACCTCGTCAGGCAAGACGGTGAAAATCTGTGACTCCCTCGACCCCAAATGAGACGGTGCTCGTCGACTTTCTCCCTTGGCGTGAACATCGACATTTTTGTGGAGTCCCTCGGTTTTATGCCGGGCATTCAGGGGATGTCATGAGCACTTTCCACATATCAGGGCCGGGTCCGGGCCAGGTGAAGCCGGCGTCTGCTGTAGGTCGACGACAGAAGAGCGGGGCCATCGGCGAGAGGTGAACAAGCTTTTGGCGGCCGGATTCATCAAGGAGGTGTTCCACCCCAAGTGGTTATCTAATCCACATAATGGTTAGGAAAAAAGAGTGGGAAATGGAGGATGTGTGTGGACTACACTAGTTTAAATAAAGCATGTCAGAAAGTCCTTTCCCTTACCACGCATTGATCGGATAGTCGACTCCACCTCGGGGTGTGAGCTCTTATCTTTCCTTGATGCTTATTAGGCTACCACCAAATAAAGATGAAGAGGTCCGGCCATTTCGCGGCGTCCTTCATCACCCGGATTAGGCATGTCTTGCTGCGTAGCGATGCCCCGCCGGGGCTCGAGGGGAACCGAGGGGCCGCGTACCCGGCCGGTGCATGCGGGCGTCTTCGGCGACCACATCGGCCCAGCCGTAGAAAGCCTCGTCGGCGACATCGTGGTCAAGACCAAAGGGGCCGGCGACCTCATCTCGACCTCGAGATAAACTTTTCCGATGTCTCAAGGCCAGAACACGTCAAACTCAACCCGAGAAGTGCGTCTTGAGGGTCCCAAACATGCTCCTTGGGTTCATCATCTCCAAGCGCGACATCGAGCCCAACCTTGGGAGAAGGTGACAGCGGTGACAGCCGGGTATGGGGCGATCCAGAACTTTGAAGGGGCGTCTGCCCGGCGAGTCATAGGCCTGCTGGCGGCTCTCGGCCCGTTTCATCTCCTTATTTCGGCGAGAAGGGTCTGCCACAGTATCACCTCTGAGAAGTCGAGCGCTTCCTCACGGACCTCAGGGGCGGGGAGCCCTCGACAAACTTAAGATTAAGCTCACCCGGCGCCCGTCCTCGTCACTTTGCCGAGGTGAACCCTCCTCTTAATGCGTCATTTGCGACCACCAGTGGTCGGCCGCATTATCGTCGTCGAGAAAGGAGGAGGGCCACCTGCCGATCCGGAGGCTGTCTACTTCATCGGCGAGGTTTTGTTCGAGACCAAAGGTCCGCTACCATGAATCAAAAGCTGCTCTGGCGGTGGTCACGACCAGGCGCAAGCTTCGGGCACTACCCGACGCCCACCCCGTGATGGTGGTTTCCTCCCTTCCGTTAGGGGGATCCTCAAAATCGGGAGGTCTCGGGCGGGGTCGCCAAGTGGTCCGTTGAGCTTATGGGAGAGACCCTCTCCCTACAGCCAAGAAAGGCCATCAAATCTCGGTCTGGCCGACTTCCTCGCGGAGTGGACCGACACTCGGCTACCACCACCCCGGCTTCGAGGCGGAATCTTTGGACCATGTACTGGCGGGGTCCCCTAATGAAGGCTGGGCCGTAGCCGGCCTCCTCTTCGTCTCCCCCCCTCGGGATGCACATGCGATGCGTGATCGCCTTCACTTCCCGGCATCAAATAATATGGCGAAATACGAAATCACGAAGGCTGCTCCAGCGGGTTGAAAGATCGCCCGTCGAACTTGGCGTCAGCGCCTCGGCGTCAGGGGACTTCGCGGCTTCGTCATCGACCAAGTCATGAAGGACTCAAGCTGCCTTGACCCCAAGATGGGCCATGTCTTGCCAAGGCGATGCAGCGCCCTAGACAGGTTCGAGCGGCCTTAGGCTCAACCCGCGTCGTCAGGAGGCACAACAGAGCCGCCCGGCCGAGCTCGCCAAGATCGCCCCGTTGGGAGGGCCCCGTTCCCCGACGTCTTCACCAAAGAGACCTCAGCGGCTCCCTCTGTCGCCCTCGGCCCAGCAAAGAAGAGGGGCCTCGGAAGAACGCCCCGACCTCCCCCTCGGAGGCGGGGGGAGGCGCCCCAAAGGCCCCTGCGCATCGAGGCTCCCTCGGCCTCAAGGACGTCCTCGGCATCGGATCTTTGAGGTCATGGAGAAGATCGGCGGAGGACCAGAGGCCGAGCCCAGCGATTTGGAAGCCATACCTCAATTGGATCGTCAGGGGGACCCTCCTGAGGACTTCAACCGAGCAGTGCATCGCTTGAAAGAGCAAAAGTCCTTCCCATGTTATTGAGGGCAGAGCTCTACAAGCCCTTCGAAAGCCACTGATCGAGGAGGGCCTTGCCCTCGTCTGCAAGATCACGCTGGTGCGTGCGGCCACCCGCCCCCCCGCTCCCTCGTCGGTGGCGCTTTTTGACATGGGTTCTCTTGGCCAACCCGCGGTCAGGCGCCCCTTGCCGAGGTGAATACGCACCTGCCCGGGGTGTCGGTACTACGCTCGTCGGGGCACCTGCCGGCTCGGGCGCTTCCGGACCATCCCCATCGCATGGCCTTTTCGCCGTGTGGGGATTGGGCTGAGTGGGACCCCTCAAGAAGGCGCCGGGGGGGCTTCACTCACACTCGTCGCCATCGACAAGTTCTCCAAGTGGATCGGGCGCGCCCGTCACCAACATTAGGTCCGGCGGGGCGGTGCTCTTCTTCACCCGACATCGTCCACCGTTTGAGGAGTCGAACTCCATCATCACCCGACCACGGCACCCAGTTCACGAGGCGAAGTTTGAAACTTCTGCGGCGAGCATCGCGTCGCATCGTCGGTCACCGATCGCGCACCCCAGGAGACGAGCGGGCGGGTGGAGCGGGCCCAGCGGGATGATCTTTGCAAGGACTCAAGCCTCGGATCTTCAACAAGCCCAACAAGTTCGGCAAAAAGGTGGTTTGGAGGAGCTCCCCTCGGTCCTCTGGGCCTCGGGGACGGCGACAAGCCGGAGCCACGGGGTTTCACGCCTTTCTTCACGGTGTGCGGTGCCGGCTATGCTGCCCACCCAGACTTGGAGTTCGGTCCCAGGGCTCAAGGCCCTGCGATAAAACGAAACCAAGTGGCTTGGGAGGATTATTTGGACATGCTCGAGGAAGCTAGGGGCCACGACCCTTCTACACTCGGCAAGATACCCGGCACCCCTCAGGCGCTACCACGACCAACGGGTCCAAACCCGAGACCTCAAGGAAAGCGACTTGGTGCTCCGTCTCCGGCCAGGTTCTTGAGAGGGGGCGCCACAAGCTCACGCCGCCTTGGGAGGGGCCCTTCATCATCGCCCGAAGTCCTCAAGCCGAGAGCACGTACAAGCTCACCAACGAGGGAATTTGGCGAGGTCCTCAACAACGCTTGGAACATCCAACAGCTACGTCGCTTTTACCCTTAGAATTTCTAAGCATTGTACATACACTTTGTACCCCTCGCTAAAGAAAAAACTAAATCCTTGGGAGTTTTTCCTAAATCACAATAAATTGTCCTCGGTAGGACTCGGGAGACTCGGTTTTGGCTCACCAAAGCCGAGCCTCGAGGGGAGCTAGAAAGGAGGGAACCCCCTCCCCGGGAGAGCACCCCTCGAAAAATCTTTTCGCTTTCACGGCTGTTTCACGTATACTCTACGTTCCCGAAAGGCTCGCGTACTTAGGAAAAGGCACGGCGATATCATCCGAGAAGCTAAGGGCGGCCGAGCCGCGGCTACCTGCCGCCCGGCGCTACGGTGCCTCCGCTCGCTGCCCTTAGACAAAGGAAGATATTATCCGAGGCGAGGATAGGCTGAGCCGCGAGGCTACCCTACGCCCCGCTTCGGTGCCTAAAACTGGCTGCCCTCGGATAAGGGCGCCCCCAAGTGCCGCGAGGAGGCCGGCTCGTTACAAAGAGCAGGGGCCGTGACAACCGCTCGCGCATTCCCTACCTTTGGCTAAAAAGGACCCTCGGCTGCAAAAGTCCTCGCGAGCTAAAGTAACGGCGCCAAGCGAGGAAAGCGAGCGAAAGAGACAACGGGAAAACTAGTGCAAAAAAGCATAAAGCCTCGGCGGGCGATTCACATAGAAGTGTTTCATAAACACAAAATCAACATAAACTTTTTATTTACATGGGCACTTGGGCCCAGCTGCGAGGTCTCTTGGGGCGTCCGGGCCACCTAGCGTCTTGGGTGGCGACATCCCGGCCTCGGGGCCTCGGGCGCCGGCATCCGTGGTCTCGGCGTCTCGGCACCGGCATCCGCGACCTCGGCGGACACGACCTCGGCAACGCGCGCCTCGGCGTCACTAGCTTCCTCCGGTGGAGGCGGCAGGCGGGCGCAAAGTAGCCACCCGGTGCGGGCGGGAGCCCGCTCTTCTCGGCCTCCTCGGCGAGTTGGGCCAGCCACATCGGTCTCGTGCCCCATCTCTCTTGGCCCGGCCGAGCCCCTCGGCGTCCGGAAGGTCGAGCCGATAGTGGGACATGGTCGGCGCGGCGTGTGTGACACGCCCGACTTCGGAGGCCACCTCCCAGCGCGCCGCCTCCACCAGCTTGCGGCACAGGTCGCCCGGCCAGCGACACCAAGTTCTTTGCCGCCCGGCACCGCCGACCTCCACGACCTCCGGGGCGGTACGTGGACTCCAGCGTCGGGGTCTCAAGCTCGCCACTACAGCCCAGGAGTTGTAGGCGGCTTGCGGCGGCGGAGGCTCTCCCCGGCTACGTCACCCTGCCTGCCGGGTGCAGAGGCCCGAGTTAGGCTCTCGGGCGGTGTAACACGACACGAGGCCGATCCACCGGTTCTTACCTCGCGGTGGCGGAGGAGGGTCTCGTTCTCACCGATCCCCTGCAAGGCCGCGTCGCCCGGCTTGGGTACTCCTCGCCCGGGGCAGCGCTCGGCCTCCCGAGCCTCCGGCTACCGGACAGGGACTTGAGGGGAGTCCGCCCGGGCGGGCCTCGGCGACCATACCGCCTCCTTCTCCGTCGAGGGCTGGTCAAGGCTCTGGCGTGGCCCGTCGTGACGCCCTTGGCAAGGTGGCGTCCGTGCAGTCGTGGCCCCTCGGCACACAGACTGCTGGGAGGCAGGGCGGGCTTCTCGAGGCTCGGCGTCCTTCTCCCGAGCACGGCCGTCGTCGGTAGGCGACCGAGGCTTTGAAACTGATTCGTGAGCCGGCCGGCGGAGAACCTCGACTTCCGGCTCGGCGTGTCATGCCAAATCCTACAACACAGCTCTCCGGCCCGGTCGATCGGCGGGAAGACGCTCAGGAGGAAAGAGGGCTGAAGGTCACTCACCGAAGCAAAGGGGAGCTCTGGCACAACCACGACACGATAATCTCCCTTCTCGTAGCGATCGAGCCTTGATCGCCCACGCTCACCGGATCCTCCCCTCCTTGGCGTCGTGCGGCGCCAAAAGGCCTCGCCTTTCCGGGGGCCCCAGGGCGGCTCCGGGACAAGGAAGGCTCCCCGGCAGGCTTCTCACCAGGACGCTCCCAGGGCCGTGGCACCACGGTGGGTGCCTCGGTCACTGCGCCTCCTCGGCTCCCACCCTCGCCCGAGGCGGCTCGGGTGGCCACGGCAGTGAGGGGCCGAGGGCGCCTCCGCCTCGGTTCATAGCCGTCGGCGGTAGCAACCACCGAGGCTCCTCCACCGCTACTCGGCTGACACCGAGGAGTCTCTACCGGCGGCCAGGATCACCACGTCGTCCTCCATTTGGGCGCCCTCCGCCGTCCCGCGGTGCCAGCCAGGGGTAGCCCCACTTCGACCGAGGCGCCACGGGCGCTCGGTCTCCCCGGCGGGCCTTTGCACCGCCTCGCCTCGTCACGCCGAGAGGACCGCTCCGTGGGCGGCTCCTCGGCCAGCCCCTCTCCCTCTCCCCCTCAGTCCCGGCCCGTTGTCTCGGCAGGCAAGGCTTCGCGCTCCCTTTCGCTTTTAGCTGTTTCCGAGGCGGGGCGCCCCCATCCTTGACTTTGGCGCTTGAGGCTGTGGATGGGCACAAGGTAAAAATACTGCGGTGAAAAGAAGCCCGACGCCCGGGGGGACAACGACAAGGCGTGGACATGGCTACCCGGCGCAATTTAATCTTGGCGCCCGCAGGACCCTCCCGTGGGCGGGGGCCTCGGGTGCCCCGCCCGGCTTGCGCGCGCCCTCCGGAGGAGTGCCACTTCGGCCTCAGGCCCGCTCTTACGCCCGTCACGGGGGGCTGAGCCTCGGCGAGGAGGCTCGGCTGCCTCCCTTTCCTCGCGGCGTCGCGCTTCCTCCCGGGGGAGACGCCCGGCTGCCCCAAATCCCAGCGCCCGAGCCGGCAAACCCCGGCGACCCTTAGAACTCTAGCATGAGGGGCAATGCCCCCTTGCGGAGTGCTCGGCGTCACCTGCAGGCATCCAACCCCGGGCAACGGTTCCAGCTCGTCCTTGTCCCACTCCCACCTGCATGGAGTCGCCGTGCGTCATCAACGTGACCGGTGGTGTCGGCGGCGTCGGCTGAGAGGGATTCTCTTGCTCTGGCGCCCCGTCGGCCAGGCAGTCCTCCCTTCCTTACGCTTGCGGGCGTTTCCACGCCCGCGTTGCTCTCACTTCTTCTTCTATCCGCCTCGTAGCGGTCACGGGGTTAACCCCTTCTTCTCGCGGCGCGTCGAGGGCTTCGGCATACGAGCTTCCAGCGACTCCACGCAAGATAATCGGGATTAAGCGTAAAGAAGAAGAAGAAGAGGCCGAGAAGCCGGGCGAGCCTTACGGACTGATGTAATCCTCGTCCCGGGCCGCGCCGGGATCTTGAGCAGGCGGTGAGGGCTCCCTGCGCCACGCCCCGTCCGGTTGAGGACCTTGGCGTGCAGGTCCTCGGCCTCACGGGTGCCCACCCGGTCGTTTTGGGCTGCATGTCATACTTGCGCGTAGCACACCGTGCATGGCGGCGGCCGCTGTGGAAGTTGGCGTCACCGCCGGGCGTCAGAACCCGCGCCAAGCGGGCGGTAGAACACCCTCCCGGCGGGGTCACCTTCTCGGGGATCGCTCCACTGCCGCCGCGATGGCGCTCGGAGGTGAGCACCTTCCGGTGTAGGTGGGCGGGTGCCCCGTCGTCGTTGCGAAGGTAGAACCACTTCGTACCCCGGGTTCGAGGTTAAGCGAGCCTCGCCGGATGTGATCCCCGCGGTCTTGGGACGCCCCTTATTTGGCGTGCAGCTGCCGGCTCGAACGGCCAGCCTCTTCCCCTTCTCCCTTCTCCCTCTCCTTCTCCTTCCCCTTCTCCTTCTCCGCCCACGCGGAATTTGAAAAAAGAGGTGGCCTCGAAAAAAAAGCCACGGGTCCCGTGGGCGTCGGCGTCGAGGGCCCTGCCTGGCGCCACGAAAACTGCGGCATGGGAGATGCAGTTGGGGGGCGGGTAATGAGGCTCGGGCCATAGTGCTCGAGGCAGCCTTGAGGAAGGCCCGGCATCCCCACGCATCCCCGGGTGAAAGCTCCGCGGCGTACCCGGCGGAGGCCTTTAATGCCCCAGTGATCCGGCGGTGGACGTCCCTCCCACTTCGATGCCGGGCCGGATGCGGAGAAAGACCCTTCTGCCCAAAGCGTCACCCGGCTTCGGCCTCCGTCACGGACATGACTCCCCACTCCGCTTGCCCGGCGACATCGGGCCTCGGCCATCGAGGCAGGCGAGCCTAGGAAGGCGGCGTGGAAAGGCTTCCCTCTTCTCTCGGCGGGCTCGAGCTCTTTCTTTCTCTGGGCCCGAAGAAGGCAAGGAGCAAAAATAGCAGCCGGGCGAGAAAAAGGCCAACGACGCCCGCCGCAGTATTTATACCCGGCCGCGCTCCCCTTCTTTGCATTAAGTGCGTATCGGCCCACGATGTGCGCCCACTCGGCCAGCGCAGCGGCCCGGCGCCCGGCGCCTGGCGGCGCGGCCACACGGGCTCGGCCGCAGCGCCACACACCGTTACCGCAGCATCCCTCACAAAGAGATCGGGCCCGCAGGCCGAGGCCAGCCCGCTGGCGTGGCCGCAGCGGCCCAGGACGCCGCGCGCGCACATCACATCCCTCGTGGGACCCACGAACAGCAGCGCCCGCGGCAAGCGCCACGATGGAGAACGTGGGGCCCGCCACCACCAGCGGCGCTTCACATCCCAGCGACGCGCTGGAAAAACAGCGCCCACGCCCCGCAGCGAGGGCAATACGGGGGTTCCTTCTCGCGAGAGGCAGCGGGCGGCACTCATTCGCAGTCCCGAAGGTTCGCGGTGGCCCATCTAAGGGGTTCGGCAACCACCTCGAGGGCAACGCGAAAGTCGAGAGCGCTCGGGGCGGCCCCCATACACGGCGCCCCGGCTAGCAGGCAGCGTCCTAACACGGCATCCGAGACGGCATGGCGGCCCGAGTAGAGAGAGGATCCGCGTGGGAGGCACCAAGCCCCTCGGGGCCGGCGGGGCCAGGGACCGAGCCCCGCCTCGAGCATGCAGGTGCGGCTCTTATGAACAGCCGCCTCAGGACTGACCAACTGAGCGGGGCGCAGGCGGTTCACTTCAGGATCCACCTGTTAACGGCTCACCCAGGGCCTAGTGGGTGTTCGGCGGCTCGTCGATGATAGCGCGATGAAGTCCACCCTCCTCCTCCGGAGGAAGGGGAAGTGCGTAAAAACTAACGACTAAGTACCAGCGGGTTCCCCTACCGTCGTTCTACGAGGAACGCAGGCTTCCCCAACCCCAGCCTTGAGCCGACGAGCGTCCTAACACTTAACGAACCCCGGACGGGCAGCCAGGCGAGGGGCCTTCGGCGGTCTGTTCCGACGTCCACCAAAACACGCACAAGCCTCAGGGCGAGTACTCTCACACTCCTCAGAGGCCTCGGGGCTACACCGGCGGTGCGCTGCGCCCCACCGAAAGCACGGCTCCCGAGGCGGCTCCCAAGATAACCTCAAACCGCACGCACTGCGAGCTAGGCTGCAAGCCCCTCGAAGGAGTCCCCGAGACTCCACCGAGGCCTCGGGGGCTACACCGCCGAGGTCGTTTCGCCGCGCCCTGCAGTGTGTCGCCCTAACAGCAGGAAGCACGACCTCCGACCTACGAGCGAGTGCTCCCACTCCTCCAGGAGGCTCGGGGCTAATCGGGGGACAAAATAAGGGCCCCCCTAGGAAAGCCCAACAAGCACAAAAGCCCAGCCCAACGGACCTCCAGCGGCTCTAGGCTGGGCCACGGCCAGCCCAGGGGCACAAGAGCAAGCGCGGCCTACGGCCCATCCGAGCCCACCCGCCAAGGGCTCGGGGCGAGGCAATTCTCCGCCTCGCCCTAGAGCCCCCGGCGCTGAGGGCCTCGGACAGGAACTCCATTCTCCGCCTCGGCCAGAGCCCGGCGGGCGC
>JADLZL010008209.1:0-161835 GCA_015844335.1 Chrysopogon serrulatus | reverse complement strand
TTTACAACATATTTTGATTCCAAAATATTTCAGGTAAAATATAAAGTTGATTAGTGATCTTGTCATAGTAAAACAGGGTGCACATGTTCATGATTAAAACACCATTTAACATGAACTGAAACCAAAAAGAGTTTAGGATGTACCCGAGGTAGGGCCGGTGCCCGAGGCACCGGATGCGCCCGTTCTCAACTGGACTAGGCATGCTAGTTGGTTGAGCTTGTTCGATGTAGTCAATCTAACTCGATGCAAGTGGTGAGTCGATGCAAAGTGCAGTCATTCGAACGGCCTTCTAGACGTAGTAGAACACGGGTGAGCTTGATCGCGCTATGCGCTCCCCAAAAACCTGACGCCCACCTATCCCAAGCAGGATCTCGAGAGGGGCGTGGTTTCGAGGCTGCTCTCGCAAGATCTGTGCTTGCAGATTCTCACGATAGGAATACGAAGAAAAACACAACGACCGCGGGAGGAGTGAGAATGTGAGAATTGAGAGGAGTGTTGTGGTATGCCCACACAAGAGTATATATTCTCTCTTCAAGTATTAAGAGGTGCTATCTATTTATAGATGGAGATGACCCCTTGACAAAGTTGGCTTTCTCCTTGATGGTCAAGTAAGTTCCTTGCTTACCAAGTTACTTGATCAACAAGCAAACTACTTGGTCAACAAGCAAGTTCTTTCTTAACACTCAAGAAATTTAATTTGAGCCATATGACATATCTTTACTTGATGAGAAAACATACCCCTAGTGGGTTCCGAACCCTCGATCAAGGGTGTCAAATTCAATTCGAATTTCTCGATCAAGTTCATTGAACTTGGCATACTAGTTCAATTCGAACTTGCCATACAAGTTCAATTCGAACTCGTCATACAAGTTCAATTCAAAATTTTCAACCAAGTTCAATTTGGATTCCTCTCAATTCTCTAGCATTAGAAATGTGCCTTGCAATATTATTTGATTTAATTGAATTATCATGAGCCTAGCTCAATTAAATCCAACAATCCCCACCAAATATTTCAAGGCACACAAGAAATGCTCTCAAATCCACCGCTGTTTTGATATACCAGTGTTTTGATGGAGACTGTTAAGTTGAACATCCATCTAGAATTAAGGTTACACTTATTCACAACTGAACAATGGACTATGCCTTGAATTGACAGTTTTTGTGCAAATAAGCTTGACCAAAGTTCTTTATCGATACAAGGTTGCAAAAGCATTCCCTCTTGTTTGGAGCATATAAGTCTTACTCTAGGCCTTTCATGAGTTTCTAGAGATCACCCAAGCTCATAGACTATGACTAATAGTCAAACTCATATAGGTGTGTTCCTCTAAAGATGTTCTGTAGGATAACATCTTTGCTTCAAAGAAGCCACTCGGATCACATTAAGGTATAAACCAACCTGCCATACGTATAAGAAGAGAAATGCACCTCATTGGAATGAGCCTTTTACAAAGGTTCTCTTCTCTCGCCAACCCATAGCTTGTTTCGCCATCCTACTTCACGGGATCTCCCGATCACATAGAATAGGTTGCCACTCTGAGAATGACTCATGTGGGTCTCAAGCCCAATTCCATAGATGCATTGTCTATCACATTACGTGAAAGACCCTTTGTGAATTGATCTCGCCGGGTTCTTAGTCGTTTGGATATACTCCAAGGCTATCACTCCGAGTTTCTCATTTTTTCCGATGCGACTTGGCCGCCTTTTCACATGCCTTGATGACTTCATATTGTCCTTAGAACTGTTCACCTTAATAATCACCGTTTGATTGTCACAGTTCATTAGGATAGCAGTATTGGTTTTTCAACTACCGGCAAATCCATTAGGAGTTCACGAAAGCCACTCAAATCCTCAAAGGGGCCGTATCTAATGCCGAGTTCTGCTTCCATAGTTGACCTCGTTAAGATGGTCTCGCTTGCAAGACTTCCAGAAAACAAAGACCACCTCCAACCGTGAATACATATCCACTCGTGGCTTTTATCTCATCGGCATCGAGATCCAATTTGAATCACTATAACCCTCAAGTACCATTGGATACCCTAGATAGTGAATTCCATAACTCATGGTGCCTTTTAGATAGCGCATTACTCTCTCAAGAGCACACCAATGTTCATCTCCTAGATTTGAAACAAACCGGCTCAGTTTGCTTACAGCAAACGAGATGTCAGGTCTTGTAGCACTAGCTAAATACATCAATGAGCCAATGATCTGAGAGTATCTCAGCTGATCTCTCATTATCCTTTTGTTCTTCCCGTAGAATCATACTAGCATCATAAGGTGTTGGAGCAAAGGGTTTACGCCATCGTACACAAAGCGACTTAGAACCTTTTCCACATAGTGAGATTGTAAAAGTGTAATCCCACCATCACCTTCTCTTACTAGTTTTATGTTTAGGATAACATCAGCCTCTCCTAAATCTTTCATCTCAAAATTTTGAGATAAAAATTTCTTGACTTCCTTAATCACATTAAGGCTTGTCCCA
The DNA here is from genome assembly GCA_015844335.1 of Chrysopogon serrulatus. NCBI lineage: Eukaryota > Viridiplantae > Streptophyta > Magnoliopsida > Poales > Poaceae > Chrysopogon > Chrysopogon serrulatus. Next base: position 159,356 of record JADLZL010008209.1, on the reverse strand, counting down.
AAAAATCAGTATGTCATCAACATACAAGCACAAGATCACTCCTTCTCCCCCACCATAGCGATAGTACACACACTTGTCGCCTTCGTTGCCGCAACAAAGCCAAAAGATGTCAAAGTTCTATCGAACTTCTCATGCCATTGCTTAGGTGCTTGCTTGAGGCCGTATAAAGATTTCAATAATTTACACACCATTCCTTCTTGACCTTTTGATACAAACCCATCCGGCCGATCCATATAGATCTCCTCCTCCAACTCTCCATTTAGGAAAGCTGTCTTAACGTCCATCCGATGAACGAGAAGACCATGAGAGGGTCGCCAAAGAGAGTAGTACTCGAATTGTGGTCAACCGAGCAACAGTGAATAAGTGTCAAAGAAATCTTCCCCTTCTTTTTGGGTATAACCCTTGGCCACAAGCCTTGCCTTGTACTTTTCAATAGTACCATCGCCTAAGCTTTTTCTTGAACACCCACTTGCACCCTACAGGTTTTGCACCCATAGGGACGATCAACAACTTCCCAAGTACCATTAGACATAATAGAATCCATCTCACTCCTTACTGCTTCCTTCCAATAGTCAGCATCAGGAGATGAATATGCCTCTTCAATGGTTCTGGGTGTGTCATCCATGAGATATACAATGAAATCATCACCAAAAGACTTTGTAGTCCTTTGTCTCTTGCTCTTTCTAGGAGCTTCATTGTTATTCTCCTCGGGACTTTCTACAAGTATGGGTTCATTGTGTTTTTATCGGCATGGGAGGGATATCATCTTTGATAGACTCTTGCCTAGATGGTCTTGTTTCATCTTTCATGGGAAAAATATTCTCAAAAAATGTAGCATCTCTAGATTCTATTATTGTACCGACATGCATATCAGGTACTCCAGATTTTATTATCAAAAATCTATAAGCAACACTGTGTATAGCATAACCCAGAAGACACAATCAACGGTTTTAGGTCCAAGCTTACGTTTCTTGGTTATTGGCACATTAACCTTCGCCAAACAACCCCAAGTCCGTAAGTAAGAAAGTGTAAGCTTTTTTCTTCTCCCATTCCTCGAATGGAGTTATCTCTTTATTCTTTGTAGGAACACGATTTAGGACATGACACGCAAATCAATATTGCCTCACCCCACCATTCCTTTGAAAGTCCCGCTATATCTAACATAGCATTAACCAAGTCGGTTAGAGTACGGTTCTTTCTTTCTCGGCAACCCCATTTGATTGAGGTGAATACGGAGGCGTCATCTCATGAATTATACCATGTTCCTCACGTAATGAAGTAAAAACATTTGAGAAGTACTCGCCACCACGATCCGACCTAACACGTTTGATCTTTCTCTCAAGTTGATTTTCTACTTCAGCTTTTATAGATTTTAAAGTAATTCAATGCTTCATCTTTTGATTTCAACAAGTAGATGTAACAAAATCTAGTGCAATCATCAATCAAAGTCATGAAATACTTTTTACCTCCTTTTGTCAACTCACCATTCATTTCACATAAATCGAATGAATTAGTTCTAATAGTGCCAAGTCTCTCGCCTTAGCAGCCTTGTGAGGCTTGCGTGGTTGTTTTGATTCAACACATACAAGGCACTTAGAACCTTTGACTATGAAAAATTTTGGAATTAAATTCAAACCAGCTAACCGCATCATACAACCAAAGTTAATGTGACAAAGCCTTGAATGCCAAACATTAGGTTCATCAACATTAAGCACATGGTTCACAACATTATTACATCCGTCAGACAAAGACAAACGAAACAAGCCTCCACAATCATAACCTTTTCCAATAAAAGTCCCAAATTTAGACAATACACATTTATTGGATTCAAAGACTAATTTAAAACCATCTCTACACATTAGAGAGCCGCTGACAAGATTCTTCTTGATGGAGGGTACATGCTGCACATTTTTCAACCGCTTGTCTTTCCCGAAGTAAACTTCAGATCGACCGCACCAACTCCAAGAACACGAGCATGTGAACCGCTCCCCCATCAATAAGGAGCAGGTCCCTCCGGCTTGATAAGAAGAAAATAAGGAAACATCAGCGCATACATGAGTATTAGCCCCGGTATCAACCCACCATTCTGGTGAATGACATACTGAAAGAACTGTAGGTAATAGATTACCGTACCTCAATGTTCCATCAGTCTCGCTAATAACCATGTTGGCAGATTTCTTGTCCTTACGGTCCCGGACACTCACCAAAGAAAAGTGGTTCGGACTGCTATGCACGTAACAATTTCCTTTCCTTTTCTTCTTGAATTTGGTTGTTTGATTAATCTTTGTTTGGTTCTGTGGTGGTTTGTTCTTCTTTTTTCTTCTTGTGGGAGGTATTGAAATTCTTCTGTGCCAAATTTGCGCTTGAAGTCCCAACAATTTTACCGCGTGTGTCTTTTGCCCTCGCTTTCTCCTCAACATCAAGAGTTCCAATGAGACCAAAGAATGCTGAACTCCCGCCTCATGTGCTTTAGAGATGTGGCAAAATCCCTCCAAGAAGGTGGCAGCTTTGCAATAATGCCTCCCGCCACAAACTTATCGGGCAACATACACGAGAATTGTTCGAGTTCCTTAGCTAGTGCCCGAATATCATGGGCCTGCTCCACTACGTAACGGTCTTCAACCATCTTGTAGTCATAGAACTGTTCCATGATATATAGCTCACTACCAAAGATCGAAACACCAAACTTTGCCTCAAGTGCATCCCACAAATCTTTGCGGATGGTAGCGACAAATATACGTCCACAAGATTTTCAGCTAGAACACTTATGACGGCGCCTCGAAACAAAGTTATCACCGCTAGGAACATGCTCTCTTCCTCCTCAAGTGAGCGGTCCCATAGGCTTCCCATTTGCGACGTGCATAATGTTCATAGTCATCAACCACAAAATGACTCTATCGCGCCATCGTTTGTAATTTGAACCATCAAAAAGGATTTGGCTTGATTGATGCAAAGAAACCAAAGGACAGAAAATTGCCTATCCGGTTTTTGGATTGTTAGATCTTTAGGCAATTTACAACATATTTTGATTCCAAAATATTTCAGGTAAAATATAAAGTTGATTAGTGATCTTGTCATAGTAAAATAGGTGCACATGTTCATGATTAAAACACCATTTAACATGAACTGAAACCAAAAAGAGTTTAGGATGTACCGGAGGTAGGGCCAGTGCCCGAGGCACCGGATGCGCCGTTCTCAACCGGACTAGGCATGCTAGTTGGTTGAGCTTGTTCGATGTAGTCAATCTAACTCGATGCAAGGGTGAGTCGATGCAAGCGCGCCACCGAACGGCCTTCTAGACGTAGTAGAACACGGGTGAGCAGTGGGCGCTATGCGCCCCCAAAAACCCGACGCCCACCTATCCCAAGCAGGATCTCGGAGGGGCGTGGTTTCGAGGGCTCGCTCTCTCGCAAGATCTGTGGCTTGCGCATTCTCGCGATAGGAATACGAAGAAACACAACGACCGCAGGAGGAGTGAGAATGTGAGAATTGAGAGGAGTGTTGTGGTATGCCCACACAAGAGTATATATTCTCTCTTCAAGTATTAAGAGGTGCTATCTATTTATAGATGGAGATGACCCCTTGACAAAGTTGGCTTTCTCCTTGATGGTCAAGTAAGTTCCTTGCTTACCAAGTTACTTGATCAACAAGCAAACTACTTGGTCAACAAGCAAGTTCTTTCTTAACACTCAAGAAATTTAATTTGAGCCATATGACATGTCTTTACTTGATGAGAAAACATACCCCCTAGTGGGTTCCGTAACCCTCTCGATCAAGGGTGTCAAATTCAATTCGAATTTCTCGATCAAGTTCATTGAACTTGGCATACTAGTTCAATTCGAACTTGCCATACAAGTTCAATTCGAACTCGTCATACAAGTTCAATTCGAACTTTTCAACCAAGTTCAATTTGGATTCCTCTCAATTCTCTAGCATTAGAAATGTGCCTTGCAATATTATTTGATTTAATTGAATTATCATGAGCCTAGCTCAATTAAATCCAACAAAGTGTACGTTTGTTGAGGGACAAGCACAAGTTACCAAGAAGGTATTGAGATAGAAGATGGTGGTGAGAGAGAATTAGGTGCAGAATCTGATGCCGATTCTGATTTTGTCGACAATGACTAGTTTGACATTGATGACAATGACTTATTTGCTCAAAATGTGGATGACATGTTAATCAATGAAGAGCCAGACTGCAGTAAAGGGAAGGACTTGTGCATTCAAGAAGAGTTAGAAGAAGAAAATGGTGAAGATGTTGTGGGGAGTACACATCTCATGCCTATAACTGATACTAATGCAAAACAATGAATTTTAATTTTAGAACTTTTAGGGCAGATGTTGACATGACAGCACCTATTTTTAAGTTAGGCGTGGTGTTTGCAAGTGTACAAGAATTAAGGAAGGCAATTGATGCATACAGCATTAGGGAAAGGAGACAACTCGAAAAAGAAAAAGCGAAAATGAGAAAGACAAACTAGAAGTGTATTGTAAAGGTGATTGTCCATGGAACTCAAGGCTGGTGTTGATAGTAGGAGCAATAGCATGCTCATCAAAGATTATGTTGACACTCACACTTGCAACAAAATATGGAAAATCAAGGCTTTAACTGCTCCTTTTCTGTCAAGGAAGTACATTGACATGTTTAGGGATGATGAGAAAATGAGTTTGAAGGCTTTTGCATCTAAGGTACAAAGGGAGTACAACATGATCCCATCTAGGCACAAGTTAGGGAGGGCAAGGAAGGAAGCTTTGAGGATAATTCATGGTTGAAGAAAAGCAATATAATCAGCTTTGGGACTATGGTCAAGAGCTTAGAAAAACAAATTCTGGTTGTACATTCTTTCACACATTGAAGGCACTGCAGCATCCTAAGACATGAATGGTCATGGAGCATTTCAGTACACTATACTACTCACTAGATGCATGTAAGCGAGGTTTTCTCAAAGGATGCAGGCCCATTATTAGCATTGATGGATGCCATATTAAAACAAAGCATGGTGGCCAACTATTAGCTGCAGTTGGGATTGATCCAAACGAATGGTGTAGTTGAGGTGGAATCAACTAGCACATGGAAGTGGTTCTTGGCAACTCTAAAGAATGACCTAAATATCATAAATACATGCCCTTATACCATTATGAGTGACAAACAGAAGGTACATCACAAGACTTTCTCAAGATCCCTCTATTTTTTAATTTGATGGTTGTCTCATTTTTTTGTGTGTGCATCAATATAGGGCCTGATAAATGCTGTGAAGTCAATTTTCCTAGTGATTTTCCAAAATGTGACTTGCTACCGAACAACAACTGTGAGGTTTTTAATAAGTAACCTCTCAATCATATGTCATTACTTTTTGTATGTTTTTACCTCAAAACTTGCAGTTGCATTCCATATCCCATTAGGTTTATATTGGATGCTAGGGAGATGCCTATACTCTCAATGCTTGAGAAAATTAGGTGTCAAATCATGAACAGGATCTACACAAAGCAGCATGAAGCTAGAGATAAGTGGATAGGCAATATATGTCCTAAGGTGAAGAAGAAGCTTGATAGACATATAGAGGTTGCAGCATCTTGTATGGTATATCCTGTGGGAGGAGGGATTTTTTCGGTCAATGACAAATTTGGGTCCAACATAGTGGATATAAATGTGAGATCATGTGATTGCAGGAGGTGGCAGCTAACAGGGATACCATGCCGCCATGCCATTGCATGTTTTAGGCACGATGAAATCAGCCTGAAAAATGGCGCACGAGTGCTATTCGATTGAAACATATATGCAGGCATATGGTTATAACATATGGCCTGTGAGAGACAAAACACACTGGCAGAAAATGAATGGGGTTGATGTCCAGCCACCTATGTATGAAAAGAAGGTAGGAGGCCTACAAAAAAATAGAAAAGAAAAAATCCAATAGAATTAGAAGGTGGTACCAAACTGAGCAAACATGGAGTCTCAATGCACTGCAGTGCTTGTGGATCAGCTACACACAACAAGAGAACTTGCCACAAACATCCAGATAAGTGAAATATGCCTAATCCAGAAGAAGAATTGGAAAAATATGATGACCCAAGCATTCTAGAGGTATATGAGATATAATCTTACTTTCGAACAAGATAGTGTATTTTTGTATGACAACCGGAATATTGTTGCGTTTATTTTTCAGGACATTATGCCACCTAGAATGAATCAAGCAGCAGATCCAAGTCAAACCGCTGATACTTTGGTGTTCAATCTATTACGTCAAGTACACCACTCTACTTATTTTGTATGACAGTACTTAGTAGCTAAAAGGTGTACTTATTTTTTTCCTATAATGTGTAGGATAACATACCACGATCAACAATGCAGCCACGGGCTTCACTACCAGAAGAAAATATATTTGTAGCTATGCAAAGAGATAACCTACCACCACCAAGGGTTACTACAACAATGAATATAGGTAGAGGTCGAGCTAGTGGTACAAGGTCAAAGAAAAAGGGCAAAGACTACAGATGGGCTACATGCTGCAGAAAGCAGTGGTACAACAAGGGGAAGAGGAAGGGGGAGAGGGCATGCTGGAAGAACAAGAGGAAGGAGAGGAAGAAGTGGGCATGGAAATTATGAGGATGCAGAGCAATCTCAAGGTACTACCAGAGGTTTTGAATTCTTGTTGTTTGGAAATAGGGCCCAGTCTCATGTTGCAACCGAAGAAATGAATAATAGTCAATCTACCCCAGGAGATACATGACTCAAGAGGAGCCAGTTCCTATAGACTTTAATCTTCAATTGTAATGTTCATGTGAACTAAATGTTTATTTTTGAATTTATTTATCACTGGGATAAGTAAACAATACCTTTTGTAATCTTCACTTATAATCTTCTCTATTTCTGATTTTTTTTCTTCTTTTCTATTTCCGAATTTTTAATTTACTGATGCATCTTGGAGCACCTGTTTACTTTGACTAGTTCAATAAGAACTACAGAGACTGAATCCATAGTTAAATTGTTTCCCAAAATTAACTCCGTGTTTAGACGTATGGCATATCTGCAGTTTCAATTTGACTTCCAATTAAACTGCTTGCACCAATGAAACAAGATGCCGAACTTTCTGAAAATTGAAAATGCTTAACACTCCCACACACCTTCATCTCACCTACATCTGTACAGAACACGTGGGGAAGAAGTTCTACCTCTACATGCCTGCCGGGCGTGGGGGGAGCATGCTGACGATTGAATCTCCATGGCTCATGCCCTGTCCAAGTCACCAGCAGCGTCCCCCAACGAGCTCGTTCAGGTCACCAGCAGCGCTCCGACGAGCTCCTGCAGGTCACCGGCGGCACCCCAACGAGCCCATCCCCATCAAGAAACAGGCGGTGCCGGCGGCACCCCGATGAGCCCATCCCCATCAGAAACAGGCAGCGCCAGAGGCAATGAAAGGGGGGTCATAGCCCTGGTGGTGGTGGCATCAATGGAAGTGACGAGCAGGATGTTGGAAGGGAATATTTGATACAGGCTAGCTTCACGGTGTGACTCAATTTGCTTCTAAGCCAAGCTGACTTGAAGTGGCTTACAAATGTTCAAACATGAGCCAAGTTCAGCGTGCGCTTGAGCCGATGCAGATGCAGCAATAGCAATCGAGCTCTCTCTAGCCTCGAGATAACATGATACGCATACTACGGAGGTAGGGGGGTCTTTGGATCGTCTATGCACCAGAATAACAAGTTCTTGCATTGGACTAAACATATTATAAGATGTTGGGGTAAGTTGCACATACCAGTATAGTTATTGTACTTTGGTTGCAATTTACTCTATACTAATTAAGTACCATGAATGTTAGTATATTGTTAAATATACTTGGTCAAAATTAAAATGTGTTAACTTTTTAGAAATGAGAATGATTTTTTAGGGACAGAAGGAGTATACTGCAAATTATGTCTGTGTTGCTACGGGAGAAAAAAAAAAACTATCATATATATATTTATATGAAAACTACAACGCACATGTCACATTCTAGAGCTCTCTAAGTTGCGATTTGGGCGCCACTTGTTGGTGCGTCCCAGTCGCTCCCTCGACGTCGTCCGGTGCTAAGTGTATGCGTGCAAGTGTGTGCTAGCCGTTGCATGGCAATGTGGGATTCCAAATGGCTAGTACACGTAGCTGTTATAGAGCAACCGGATGCTGGACCGAACACGTCCGATTGAGTCACGGTCAGAGCACCGAAAGCCTCCTTTGGGAGCAATGGCTTTATCTTCTTGGGGTGACTATATAAGGTGGTTGGCCAGCTCTAACTCATAATCCTTGGATATTTTCATGCTTTATACATTCTTCTGAGCTAAGCCAAACCACTCCCACTCATCTTCATCATTGATTCTTCAATCTAGTGAGATTTGGGAGTGATCTTAGCGTGCATTTGCTTAGTGTTCTATCATCTAGTGGCACTTGGGATCGAGTTTGCTGCCGGTTCTCTTGTTACTCTTGGTGGTTGCTACCACCTAGATAGCTTGGAGTAATGGTGGAGGGTTGAGCATGAGTTAGTGATTGTTTGTGGCCACCTCCCCGTGATTTGTGAAGGGTTCTTGAGTCTTGCCCGTGGTAGATCATGAAAGGCATCTCCAGTGAATTGCTCGTAGCTTGTGGATCTCCATCTTGTGTTGGTTGTGCAGCACCCGAGTGTGGGTTAGGCATGTGAAGCCTATTAGCACGTGAACCTGCAAGTGGGTGTATCTCTACGACAAGGACATAGCTTGCTAGCAAGCAAGTGAACCTCAGGATAAATCATCGTGTCAACAATTAGGTTCGTTGTGATTGATTTGTCTCAGATCATTTTGGTATTCATATTGATACACATTGATTGATTGCTTGCCTAGCTCGGTATACCCATCTCTACCTCCCTTATATTTACATTTGTAGTTAGCTTGAGTAGGGGTAGCTTATTAGCTTGTGTAGCCTAGTTGTTTAACCTTGTAGCTAGCTCTCTAGTAGTAGTAGTAGCAACCTAACCCTTATGTGATATAGAGATCACAGCAACTAGAATTATTGGGTAGATGGCTTGCATTTTGAGTAGACTAGCTCATAAATCTTTATCGTCTCACTTGTTTCTAACCTTTTAGTTTAGTGTTATTGTAGAATTATTTATAGGGTAGTCAACCCCTTTACCCATTTAGGACCTTTCACCCACCCTTGCCCTAGACCCACACCACGCCTCGCTGTCGCCCTTAGCATATCACCCTTGCCCCTTGTGCGGCACCACCGCCTTGCCTACCCTAGCCGTAGCCCCAACCTCATTCAACTTTCTGAACAGCGCTTGCACGCACTTTGGCAGCAACAGATCTTTACTAAATTACTAGAACTACAATAACAATCCGTTACCATAAGGGAGCTATTTATGGATGAAAACGGATCAGATACAGACGGATATCACTGATACCACATTTGTTTTCATATTTCTGTCTGGATTCAGATTCGAATACAGATAGTGTCATCCATGCCGGATAGGATATGATTGGTATCGACATCATAAATATGCGATTTGAGTATTCGGATACGGATACGGTATCGGATGTTGAATATCTGGACCCGGATACGGACAGATCTAAACCCATCTAAATGAATTCGGTCGAACGGACGGTCGGATAAATATCCGTACCATTTTCATCCATAGGAGCTAATAACTGTGCGCTGATGCACTATCCCGCTGCCCCATATCTGAAGCTGAGTGCGCTGCCTTGTCTACTTCTCCAAATTTGGGTCTAGGCCATTCGTGACTCCTATCAACAAGATGCAGCATCTCAAGCTCTTCTTCTCGAATTCACTTTGGGATCCCAAAGCAGAGTCATCATTTACTCTATAGGATGGGCTTCTTCACTACAAGGGGCACTTGTGGATCGGCAATGTACCAGCTTAGCATCAGCAACCCCCGGTGGTTGTTCGTACCAGTCCGATGGGAGGACACTCTGTATTTTGGTCACACTCAGATGATCCAAGCAACTCTTCACGTGGCTTGGTATGAAGGCGGTTGTGCACACCTTTGTAGCGACATGTTTGACCTGTCAGTAAGCCAAGCCCGACCGCTCTCGTCTTCTAGGACTCCTTTAACTACCTAAAGTTCTAGACAGAGCCTAGAAGGTAATTTCAATGGATTTTAATGAAGGCTTGCTGTTGATGGTCATTAGCGACAACTTTTCACCCATCAATTTGGTCTAAAAAGGATGAAAAAGGCAAATTTTGTGTATATTATTAACCGAATTCCACTTGTATTCGAGATTCCTTTATTTTTAGAGATACAAGTGAAAAGTGCCAAAATGCATAATCAACAGAGACATATTTCACTCCATGAATTGAAGGAAGGCCCGTAAACATCACAAATCTAGGCGAGTGACCGACATAGCGAAGATCCAGAACAGCCTAGGAGTCCACCACGTGAAGGCGGTGGCGAGACAAGCCAGCAGGGGTTCGCCCGAAATCCTAGCACTGCATCTCACCACCGACTTTGGCATGGCGGTTCCTGGATCCGAGGAGAGGTCAGTTTTGATGGTTACTATGTTTATCTCACCCCGAACCAACCTTTAGCTAGTATAAATAGATAGGAAGAGCTCCTCCAAATTAACACACTAACATGTAGAGCATTATCTTCCACCATTTTTGTATTTTATCCTTAGTAGATTAGTTGGAGCTAGCAAAGCTATCTTGGAGAGCTTGAGTCTTTGGAGAGGATCTTTGGTATGAATAATATACATCATTTCTCAAAGTTTTGTTCATGTTCTTATCTTATCAATATAGTTATGCTATCTAATTTGAGTATAGTCTAGATGTTATAATCATTGCATATGAATTAGTCTATAGTTCTTATGTCTTGATATCAACACATATGACTTTATGCTTAATCGTTCATTATTCATGTATGGATATGATTAGAGCTATGTGGAATTGGTGGTTCATCGTGCCTTCGGGTATGCCCGGTCTGTTGCTTGTCAATCCAAAGGGTCGGAGTCCATGGTGGATTTGGGTAGCTTCTATATATGCAAACGTGGTGTTTGGGTATATAGGGGCAAGAAAATGTATTTCCTAGTCTATGGTTGAGGTGGTAGGCGATAGGTGATGATAGCCCTGTCCATCCCTTGCAATCTCCCACGTCCAGCTAGGGTGTAGGAGTCTAAATTGTCACCAAGAGGTTGCTGGTAGACCACTCATTGGCCTTCTGATCCATTCCAATCTTTAGCTCTAGTTTGTATTTATACATGTATATGACTATTAACTATTCTAAGCATAACTATATTAGGATATGATAGCTCCATATTAGTTTATTCTTTATTCGTTATTCTTTCACCTTTCTTCCTAAGATATGCTCAAGTGTATGTGTCCACTATCCTATAATCTATCATTGCAACATGTTATCTTGTTCATATATTTAATAGAATCTTTGCACCTGTGTGGAGAATATGATACCCTAAATATTTTCATATAAAATGCTACAGCGGTAATTCCGTGCGCTTGCGGATTCATTCTATTGACGTTGAGAAATACCAACACTTGCCACGGTCTGGCAGTTCAATTCCGTTTTGGTTGTTGTTGACACTATCTCGATGTACGCTCATTTCATCAGACTGCATCACCCCTTCACGCTGCTAGTGTAGCTTCAATCTTTATGCAGTATATCTACCACCTTCATGGACTTCCCTCAGCTATTGTGTCTGATCATGACAAGGTCTTTACCAACCACTTCTAGACTGTACTTTTTAAGTTAACTCAAGTGGAGCTTCAGATGAGCACCGCTTATCATTAATCCAATGGCCAGATAGAAAGAGTTAATCAATACTTAGAGACCTTTCTTCACTGTTACATACATGCTTGTCCTGCCAAATGGACTGATTGGCTTCACTTAGTTGAGTATTGGTACAATTGCAGTCATCGCTCAGCGTTGGAGTGTTTTCCCTTTGAAGCTCTCTGGTTGTGCGCCTAAGCACTTTGGTAGTACTGCTGAGAAAACTGTTGTTGGCCATGATTGTGTGACTTGGATTGCTGAGAGATAACTATTAACTGATGACTGGCAGCATCTATTCCATGCCAAGAATAGAATTGTCAAGTCAGCAAATCTGAAACGCTTTGAGCGGTCCTTCAACCTGGACGATTGGGTTTTCTTAAAGTTATAGCCTTATGTGCAGTCTACAGTGGCGGTATATGCCATTTATAGATTGGCTTTTAAATTCTTTGGTCCTTATCAGGTGTTGGCGAAGGTGGGCATTGTGGCATACCGATTGTCATTCGTGTTCTGTTGGCGATCTTGTAACGCCACTCCGTGTCCGCAGGATTGACTTCCAAGGTTTAAGGTTTGACTGTTGATGTCGTATGCCTGATACTCTCCCGCTACATGGGAAAATATGGTCCCTTTGCAGCAAGCTTTCCCTAGTGCACCTGTTTGGGGACAACCTAACTCTCAAGAAGCGGGATGTCAGCACTTAGGGAAAGCCTTATGGAGAGCGTCCGATAGATGAGCTAACAGCTGGGTCATCTACTGCACGTCCACCATGCACGAGGCACAAGCGTCGCTATGGCTTCGTCACCGTCAGCGTACGGTTAAAATCAGGCGTCCACTACCTTGTATCGCTATGATTCATTTGAACTTGAACTCGCCTGATGTGCTTCCTACCCCAATTCCTTCTGTATCTATACTGTATTGCTAACATGAAGGCGGACATGTGCCTCCGTCGTTCGTCAAAATTTAGTCGGTGGAGTGATAAGCCGTGTGTGAGTTGGGATCATGTGCAATGAGCAGCACTTGAAAGAATGACATCTCAAACGATTCATGTACCAAAAGATGCCCGGAGAGAGTGGTCACGTCGCCCATATTTCTCGGCTATGATTGGGCGCGTGGCCGGCTTAGATCAGGCAAGTCTCAGTAATTTTATAAAAAACCTCTCAAACTTTATCGAAATCAACCAGCATTCTAGACCTGCTCTTAGGTTTGCTTGCAAACAAAAGCATGGGTTGGCCTCCCTCCCCGCTCGGGCTTGTTTATGGTCAAAACTAGGTCTTAGTTGGCCGAATTCGGTCGATGTCATTTTTTTCCTGTAAAATTATTATTTATCTAAATTGATTGAATTTTTGTAAAATTCATAGCAAATCAAATAAAAATTAGAAAAATATCAAACCATGGTTGTTGAACTCTACATAACTACTTTGTTTTAAAAAAAAAAGAACTATATAAATAGCACTTCACTCTAAACACATAACATCATATGTTTTAGTGTAATTTCATTGCGATAAATGTAGAGTTTTCTATAAATAAATTAATAGAGTTAGTTTCTTCAGTGAAATTGCTAGAGAGCTTTTGTGATACCCTACCCACGCTATGCATAAAATAAAATGGGTGGCTGATTTTACATGCTTTACTATCCTAAAAAATCCGTTCACCTATAATAAATACTACCCCACATATTAAACATTTATTTCTCCATAATAAATATAGCCAAAAAATATGATAGTTCCATTTAATACCTTAGATACCATATTTACTTAAATAATACAAAGTTTCTAAAGTATATACGAAGTGCAACAACACTGCAGACCATAACACCTATGCGAAAGCTACAAAACGACAGATTTGGTCTTACGTATGTTGTTTGAAAAAAAAAATATGCATATACCCATGCACAATTATTACTACTCTTCATATAAGATAAAATCTACAACAACTACAATATTACGACGATAGAATACACGCTCTACGCGGCACAATGCCTTTTCTAGTGACACTGAACTGTGTGTTATTTTTTATCGCGGGAATCTACTCATCTGTACTTTTTCTGCACTCTGCACCTATAGCCAAAAAGCAACTGCCCAAGTGATTTTTCCCGAGTTCAAGCATCTCTATGATGTACTACTCCTATCTGACAGGATCTGCAGTGCTCGCAATGACCTCACTAACTCACTTGCGGCTTGCAGCTAGTCCTACCACGAAAGTGTTCATATTGCAAGGAGCAGTTATAGGAAGCACGAGATTGATGACCAATGACGCCTTTTATTTTGACAGACAAGATTCTTGTGCACAAACAGTGGAAGTGTTACAGCAATCTCGTGGCCCGACGTACCCGGTAGATCAGGCATCGCTCACACCGTACCCAACACGAACGCTCGGAGATTCCTCTCCGACGTCCCGTCGCGCACCACCGCCTCACGCGTGACTTCTCTCCAGCGATCAGACTGCGCACGGATGGCCGCCGCGGCCTCACCGTCGCCCATGACCATCTCCACGCACCGCTGCACCTCGTCTCGCTCCACCACCCCCTCGCCGTCCACGCGCGCGCGCACGCCGGCGCCCATGCACGCGTCCACCAGCCACGCCACCGTAGGCTGGTCCGTCCACTGCGGCACGGCCACCATCGGCACGCCCCGCGTCGCGCTCTCCAGCGTCGAGTTCCACCCGCAGTGCGTCACGAAGCACCCCACCGCCGGGTGCGACAGCACGCGCATCTGGTCGCACCAGTCAACCACCATCCCCTGCACGCCGTCGCCGTCTCCCGCGCTGCTGCTGTCCGGGCTCGTCGCACCACCGTCGTCGTTGGCCTTTCGCGCCACCCACAGGTACGGCCGGCCGGTCGCCTCCAGGCCTTTCCTCATCTCCTCCTCCTGCCGCTTGCTTGTTGGGAGGATGCTCCCGAAGGACACGTACACCACGGACCGCGCCGGTTTCGTTTCCAGCCACTCCATGTACGGCTTCGCGTCGTGGCACTGTAACAGGTCCGCGCGAGATGACGACGTAGACACATCGTCGGGCACCACGGGCCCGACGGCGTCGACCTCGAACTGCGGCACTGCGCGGAGCGCGTCAGGCTCCAGCTCGTCGAACGTGTTGACAAGCACCCTGCAGGGCTTGTGCTCGTCGAGGCACAGGAAGAGGTCGCGCACCATGTCGAGCAGGAAGTAGTGCCTGTGCTCCGGCGAGGTGATGGACACGATCGACGGGAGCGCGTCGGGCCTAAGCGGCGGCAGCCCTGGCAGGCGGACCGTGGCGTCCGGGTCGAGGCCGTTCGCGCACGCGGCGAGCGCCGCCTCGTGTCCGTGGAAGTAGTGGTAGTACACGGCGAACACGGCGGCCGGCTGGATCCAGAAGAGCGCCGCGGGCACGCCGTGCGCGCGCGCGACGTCGGGCACCCACGGCACGAGGAAAGTGTACACCATGCACGTCACGGGGCGTCCCCGTGCGGCGAGGCGCGCCGCGACGGCGGACAGCGTCTCGCGCCCCGCGGCACTGGCGCGGGCCCTGTACGTGCCAAAGCCACCGTGCACCGCTGGGTTGTACCCGTCGTCGAAGCCGTCGGAGTAGGGGGCGTGCAGCACGCCCGCGGCGTCCACGGCCTCCTCGTCGGGGCGGGCCAGTGAGGGGAAGATGCGGCGGTGCCCGGAGACAGAGGTGCTGAAGGTGACGCGCGCGTCTGGGTTCGACGCCATCACGACGGCGGCCAGGCGACGCGCCGGGTTGATGTGGCCCCTGGATCGCGTTAGTCACGAACAGGAAGTGCTGCTGCTGAGGGGGAGGTGGGTTCGCCATTGACATTCAACTGGTGCAGTGCAGAGGAACTGGTAAAGTGTTCTATGACTGGTCTAAAACTCCAGGCTGCAGCGGGTACTTATCACTATAAATAAAGATCAAGATCACGTGATTATGGTTTCAGGCTTTCAGCTTGGCAACCACGGCACCCACTTAAAAAAAAATCCATGGTTGGTGTCATGGTGTGCAATCATTTCCAGGATGATAGTGATACAGATGCCGCATGTCGGTTCCACCATCCGCCCTACGTCACCTATTAGAGCGTAGCTAACAAATTTATAGGATTTGCTAAAATTCAGGTTTCTTTATAGGATTTGCTAAAATTCAGGTCTCTTTGAGACAATGGTTATTGTATATATTAGCAAAATATACCCATACATTGTAATGGGAGAAAAAAAACTACAATGAACGGTATGCATACATGTGTGTGCACACATAATATATAAGTTAATGATGATAATGATATTATCAATATCTATTGACATGTATAAAATTGAAATACAATTTTGATAGATTTCTATTTCTCCCAATGCAAAGCATTGAAAATTTGAAACGTATTATCATATAAATATCACGAGGACCCATAAAAATCCATAGTTCTAATACATAATGAAAGCCGACAAGAAGTTAGTTGTTGATGTGTGAACAATTGACCTGTCCATTTAATCTTGCAATGCTTGCTCGATAAGCTTGACACCTTATTCGGTCTCAAGCCTTGTGTGCACGTCTGTTGACGGCTAGATATTGGCTTGAGGTTGATCTGTTAGATGCTAATAAGGAGGGTCCAGGAATCTCTTATACATGGCGCAGCTTGCTTCGTGGACTTAACGCATTTGGGGAATAGAATCATATATGGTGTGCTGGTGATGGGGAAAACATCTAGATTTGGGATGACCCATGAATCCTAGCTGGAAATTTCAGGAGGCCTCGGACTCCAAGAGGAACAACTTTACTAACCAAAGTTGCTGAACTGATTGATCCAATTTCTAGGAATTAGGATGAGCAGCTGGTTAAAGATATTTTTGGGGGGGAAGATGTGGCAAATATTCTCGCTATCTCATTGCGGCCTGAGCGTGAGAACTTTGTAGCTTGGCACTTTGATAACAAGGGAACTATTTCAGTGAAATCTCTACTGGAAGATAATGAATGAAGATAAGAGGAGGCAAATATGGAAAGGCATGCCAGGCAAATATGGAAAGGCATGCCCTCGACCTACTGAAGGTGTTATGTGTAGTGGAACTTGAAAGAAAATTTGGCACCTCTCATGCCCCCCAAGATCAAGCATTTTATCTGGCGGGTTGCTCACAACAGCCTAGCATTGAAGATGAATATTAAGAGACACAATGTTGATTTGGATACGGTGTGCCCGGTTTACAGGCGATTTGATGAAGATGGTGCCCACTGTACTAGCAGGGGCAGCAAATATCAGTCTGGCGATGGATGCCCTGTTAGCTGAAACGGTAGCATGTTTGTATGTCCTGGAATCAGCAGAAAACACGAGATTTTCCAGAGTAGAGGTGGAAACTGACTCGAGCAGCTACGGAAGGACATCACATCGGATTTCTGGCATCTTGCCTTGGTGTGTGTGTGTGTGGTTGGGGGGGGGGGGGGGGGGTGGGGAGGTCATATGTTCGTTTCTATTCGTGATCTTCTTCATGATCATTTCCCTTGTAATAAAATTATGAATGTTCCTCGAGCATTTAACTCGTTTGCGCACGAGATTACTAAAGTAGCGTTGAGTTGGTACCCGGGTCAGTCATCGGTTTACAAAGGCGCCATCACGAGGGCTGGCGAGGCGGCGCGCCGGGTTGATGTGGCCCTGGGTCGCGTTAGTCACGAACAGGAAGTGTTGCTGCTGAGGGTGAGGTGGGTTCCCCATTGATATTCAACTGGTGCAGAGGAACTGGTCAAGTGTTCTATATGGCTGCTCTAAAACTGCAGGCTGCAACTATAAATAAAGATCAAGATCACGTGATTATGGTTTCACCTTGGCAACCACGGCACCTACTTAAAAAAAAAATCCATGGTTGGTGATTGGTGTCATGGTGTGCAATCATTTTCCAGGATGATAGTGATACAGATGCCGCAAGTCGAGGTTCCACCGTCCGCACTACGTCACCTATATATTGGAGCGTGGCTAATAAGTTAATAGGATTTGCTAAATTCAGGGGGGTTTTTATAGGGTTCCTTTGAGACGATGGTTATTGTATATATTAGCAAAATATGTTCGTGTGTTGCAACGGTCCCTTTGAAACAATGGTTATTGCATAATATTAGCAAAATATGCCTGTGTATTGTAACGGGAGAAAAACTATTATATATTTATGAAAACTACAACGAACGTTACGCATGCATGTGCGTGCATACATAATAATATAAGTTAATGACGATAATAATAGTATTATCTAAGTTAATTATGATAATAATATTATCAATATCCTATTAACATGTATCAAATTGAAATACAATTTTGATAGTTTTCTATTTCTCCCAATGCAAAGCATTAAAAAATTTAAACGTTATCTTATACATATCATGAGGACCCATAGAAATACATAGTTCTAATACATAATGACAGCCGATAAGAAGTTAGTTGTTGATGTGTGAAAAATTGATTTGTCCATTGATAATTATGATGAGAGACATCTCCCAACTTTACACATGGGTTATATTTATTTAGACTGAATTAGGCCAAACTGCTTAAGAGAATTCGGCTTAGCAATGATTAGTTGGAACATTTGCCGATCTAGGTAACTTGTGGACAAAACAAAAACGGAGAAACGATAGAGAAAAGAGAAGCCACAGAAAAAATTTCTGAATGAAAAACACGGAATAGAGAACAATAGTAGGATTTTTTTTTACACAGATATAAAAGACGAAACCAATGAGCGGATAAAAAAACTAAATTAATTATTATAGATAGCAATCGTATCCGTGAATTTCAATTAAAAACAAAACGTATAGGAATCAGATACGTATGATTGTTAGACTTTAAGTTGTTCTAACTTGTATGAACGTGCGTCATGAACCTGAGTCACAAATGAGACACAAATGGTGTGACCAATAGGTGCTACAATTGAGCCCTTTGTCTATCATGCAAGATGCGAGGAACTCTAATTCTTATGAGTATGGATCATAATTCTGAGTATGAAAATAGGACAAAAGAAAAACTCTCCACTATATATAGTGATGAAATTTTGGCTCTTTAATAATATCAGGTATATAGATGTAGATGTATAAACATAAAATATAGATTATACGTAGACGCTTAATGTACGTAGCTTTTAGTAGAAATCCTTAGCTATTGCATAGGGAACCCAAGAAAGAAAAAATATGACACATGTTAATTTCTAGAGTGCTTCACACATGAACTGTTTACTATGACGACCTTTATTTACGTGAGCTAACATGATGGAATTAAGTTATCAATTTATTGACATATCAGAATCTATCTAAACGAACTTATAGAAATACACATAGATATATTAGACATGTTTTTTATATTTTATTTTTATAAAATAAAAATTGGAGAATAACATAAAAAAGAATTCAGTCTCGCCGTTTGGTCGACCATCCGAGCCCGTTTAGGCCTTGTTTGGCTGCACCTAAATACACTCCAATCCCTACGGTTTTGAGGGGATTGAGGTGTATTTTGAACTAAAATACACTTCAATCCCCTCAAAACCGTAGGGATTAAAGTGTATTTAGGTGCAGCCAAACAAGGCCTTAGAATTCGGTCTCGCCGACACTGCTTTCTTTTTATTTTTTTCTATCTTCACACTCACCCACCAATATTATGATTAGGATCCCTATTTGCGTACTTAGGATCCGAAGAATCTATTTGGATTAGGAATAGGATTCCTATCTAGGTTAATTGACAGCCCTGCTAATGGGGTCAAACCCACCCCAAACCCAGCCCAACCCATATCTCATGAGGCAAATCTGCAACCCGCCCCACCCCCACCCCGTCGACCTAACGCCCCAACCCGCCCCAACCCAGGAACTTCCTCCACTGCATCGGCTACCATGCCTTGCTCCATAAGCTAGCCCCCTGGCCAGGCCGAGGCCACCTGCGACCAGGCACGCTGCAAGCTAGCTAGCACCTCATCTGCTCACCATGAACTCCAGCAGCGGCTCTCGTCATCTATCTTGGAACAACATGGGGCCACCAATGTAACAGCCGATCGGCGCAGCGGCAGAGTCTTCGTTGTCGTTGGTTCTATTGCGGCGACGACGCGCCCGAGAGCCCCGGCGATGATGAGGCCGCCGCAGTGCTCCCCCTAGTGCCATGCGATCTGAACCTACCAACCATGCTCCTTCTCATCTACTTGCTTCCTCATCCGTCCTCTTCTCCCTGCTGTTTGCTTGCACCTGGTCGTGGAGTAGCGTCGGACCGCCGGCGGCGGCGGCGCCTTCCTGCTGGACGTACGGAGTGAACTAGCGACATGTTTTCCTGCGGGATGGAGCGAACCCGAGGTGCGTGCGACCACAAGGCTGCACCCCATCCTAACCCGTAAACGTTGTAAACCCAACCCGCCCCAACCCACGAGTTAGCAGAACCTGTTTGAACCCATCCAAACAAACCCCATCTTAGTACCCACCCCGAATAACCCGTTTCGCCCCAACCCATTAGCAGGCATTTGACAAGTCCAACATATATCATATAAAACAAGAGGATCCAGACAACAGTTTCCACGTTAGAAGAGACCATACCAAAAAAATAATTCAAAAAATAGGAAGAAATTTTAGTTATAGCTATAGATTTTATGTTAAAATTGTAGCTTTAGTTTGTTATATAATTTTTGTAAGATGATCTCCAATTTTTGGATCACAGAGTAAAAATCTATTAGACAAACATTTTATCTGTATTGGCGCAAAATACTATTTACAATTTGTAATTGTTTTTATATCATCAAATTTTGATATGTTATCATATCTATCCCTAATCTATATCTATATCTATACCTAATAATAAAGAGGCAAAACTTTCAGCCTATTTTTTTCGTCCACCTCTTTTTTCGTCCATCTAAGAAATCAATTTGGATCCGTTTAGTTAGTTTTTATGTTCGGTTTTTCTGGGTATAAATATTTCTCCAAGCTCTGGAGACGTATCTGGTGGACTGGTCTTGGACTCTTTTGTCCTTGTGGCCGCTTTCTGTTCAACTCAACTCCTTTTTGTCCCTTTTCATCGTTGACCGGCCGGCTTCACAATGAAGACTGCTATCGTTGCATCAGCCTGGTTGGCCGTGCTGCTGGCCTCCGCCTCCCTCACCGCCGCCGCCGCCGACCAACCGGCAGCGGTGGCGTGGCCGAGCCGGATGGGCGAGGGGTGCGCGGGAGCGGAGGACATCGCCATCTACCAGGTGCAGGCGTCGTCGCTACCGAGCAGGGTGCCGGCGTACAAGGTGGACATGGACGTGGTGAACCAGTGCGCGGACGACGGGGTGGAGTGCGCAATCAAGGGCATCCACGGGCGCTGCAGCTTCTTCAGCTCGGTGACCCTGGTGGACCCTCGCAAGTTCCGGCACCTGCGCCACGACGACTGCCTCGTCAACGACGGTCGCCCGCTCCCCGCTGCTCGGCGGCCAGACCATCTCCTTCGAGTAAGCCAACTCGTTCCCGTACAAGCTGCCTGTCAGTGCCGCCACCTGCGTCCGACGTCGGCCGTAGTAGGCGGCTCCGTCAGCATGCAGAAGCACACCAACTCAACTCGTCATAGTATAGGACCAGACCGACCACGGCATGTATCACGCGAGTTTCATATTATAGCTTACTAGCTTGGGAGCACAAGTCCGTATGCAATAGTAGAACGAAGACGTAATTCTCTCCAGTAGCAGTACGTAGCATCATTAGCTTATACGCTTACACGCTTACTTATTAAAAAGATTTTCACATGCTCGTCCTTTAGTACGTGACTTTTTTTCCTTTTTTATCTTACATTTATTTTCTAGCAAACATAAAAATTAAATAATAAATATGTTATTATGGGTGTTTAAATCATCGATCATTTTGTTCTCTCCGTCAGATTTTCACGTGTTGCTCCTTCAGTACGTGACTTTCTTTTTTTTTTTTATTTTGCATTTATTATTTTCTTATAAACATGAAAATTAAATAATAAATATGGTATTATGGGTGTTTGAACGATCGATCATTTTGTTCTCTAATAAATAAATATTACTTACACCATTAAATTATTCATGTAGTTTTCACTATAAATAAAACGACTCGAGAACATTGTTTTTAGCCTATCTAGCAATCTAATTGTGATTTTACCCTTATTTTTTAATTTTATAATTTTGCTTTTACGATTTCTAAACGAAACCTCCGTTTAACCCTGATTTAGATATCTATTAGTTAGGGGTGGAATAAAAATAATAAAAAACCCCATGGAAAATAAGCTAGGGAAAATATAAAGTTTACTCGAATCTTTATCTCCCTCCATCACATACCCGCATTAGAAATTTAGAAACCGAGTCAAGCTTACAGTGGGTACAGTGGTTAAGGTGCATTCGACGGTAGCATTGGGGTGAGACTGCACGAGCCAAGTGGCATGCAGGGAAGGCGGCACGTGGTCTAGGTGATGGTTATGAAGTGTGGCCTTGAAGCGCGATAAGCAATGCGACGACCATAAGAAGTTATTGTTATTTCCTAAGGGGTGAGCGTGGTTCAAGCTCAAGGACCTACTCCATGCGTACATTGATGTTGGGCAATAGCAATTTCAGCACGCTATACAAGGTGACCCTCCTGAATAAGTCATCCCCGATGGTGAAAGCGGTTCAACGAGATGAATGACATCAAGTGAGAGGACTTCTCAGAGCGTATACGCAGGTTATTGAGGGGGCTCGTCTATCAAAAACTGCTCCAACAACTGCTCCAATGATATTCGTCATCAACTAATCACAGACTATATGGTGAGTGACAGTTTGACTTATACTCTATATAACTCTATATCAACACATAGATAATATAAAAATTAAGCATGAATATTTAATAGCTTTTTTCTTCCGTTGCAACTCACTGGCATGTTTGTGCTAGTACTTAAAAAACAAGATTTCTCCCCTTATTTTTGTTTGGTCTGGCCTGCCCGCTTTTGTCTTTATTAATCACGTGTTTATCGGAGAGTCTATGTATTAAATGCTGGCTGCAAAGTTTTGTCGGATTTAAATAGGATACAACATACAGGAAACTCCGTCTATGACCTGCAATGCGTAGCAACGGCCCAGCCCAGCTGGCAGGGGGCTGTGTATGCGGACTGCAACTAGCAGCACGTGTAGCTTTTGCTAAAAAACGTGCAGGAAGTAAAGAAAGATTTGACAGAATAAGGCTATCCGCACTCGTCATACTCTAAATACATCCTCTAAAAGGAATATTCTGTCCTACTCATCGAAATTTTTTCCTCTGTAACAATTTTCTCCGCACCCATCCATCCTTTATATCATCATCTATATCAACTACCAGCAGCAGGGCCCACTTGTCAGAATTTTTTTTTCTCCCCTCCCCCTTCCCTATCTCTCTCTGCCTCCTCACTCCCGCTCCCTATTCCGCCGGGCCCTGGGGCGGCAGTTCGGAAACCACCGCCACGGGCCATGGGGCGGCCGCCCGAAGCCCAACACCAGCAGTCCGGCCGACGGCAAGGATGACGGCGGCTCCTCCCTCTCCTCCTCCTCCCCCTCCTCCTTCCCTCTCTCTCTCTCCAAAGGCCTCGGCCCCGGGGCGGCTTCCAGCCAGTGCGGTTCCCGCTCGCCAAGCTGCGCGCGCCCCCAGAGCTCGCGGGCGGGCGCCTCCCGCTTCGGGCGTGCGCGCGGCCACCGGAGCTTGTGGTGCTCCCTCTGCCGGCAGCGCGCCCTCCTCCTCTCTCCCTCCGGCGGCGGTCGAGCTCGGGGCAGGGGCGCGCGGGCGCGTGCTCGGCGCAGCAGGCGGGCGAGCGAGCGCCCCTCCTCCCCCTCGCCCGCCCCTCGACGCGTCGTGCAGGCGAGCCGCGTGAGTTCGGCGAGCGGCGGGCGACAGGGGCCTTCTCCTCAGCCGGCGAGCGCACGCGCGGCGTCGCGGCTCCTTCCGGCGGCGCGACGGGCGGCGTTACGCAGGACCGGCGGCGTGGATGCGAACCGGCGGCGTGGGCGAGGACCGAGCGGTGTGGACGCTGACCGGCGGCGCACGGCCGAGAGCACGGCTCCTCTCGGCGCGGCGGCGCGCGCGCGGCTCCTCTCCCCTCCTCCCTGCGCCTCCTTCTCTCTCTTCTCTGTCCGCGGGCGTGGTGGGCCCACACGGGCGTACCGGACGCCTTTTTCCTCCGCCAGCGATGGAGGACGGCCGCCCGTCCGGGAGAAAACCGGATGGCTTACCGTGCGGCGCTGCGGCTGCTCGTCCGGGAAACGTGGACCGTTTTCCGGACCCCGCTGCGGTTAGTCGTATCAATGGAGGCACGGAGCAGCGGCGGCGTGGCCTACATCTCACGTGGCGTAGCAGCAGGGTACCGGCCACCAAACCATGCGGTGCGCAGTCGCACAGATTGACGGGCGGCATCCCCAAGATCAGCGCCGCTTAAGATCATTGCCTTATGTTTAGCTCCTTTATTTACATTTTAATTCTTTAGTATTTAGCTATATTTTCCACATTTTATGACATTATTAATTTTTTTTGCGAACAACTAAAAAATTCAAAAACCCAACCTTATTTGATGCAATGATGGTGTAGATTCAAGAACTATAGATATGCTTGCAGTTGGATCTTAAAATAAATGCTAGATTTACTACTGCTATTGGACTTACTGCGATTTATAACAAACAAGAAGCCTTATTTGATGCTATGATGGTGTAGATTTAAGGATGTTAATGCTTGCAGTTGGATCTTAAAATAAATGCTAGATTTACTACTGCTATTGGATTCTAGATTTACTACTGCTGCTATTGGATTTACTGCGATTTATAACAAACAAAAATGCTTAATTCGTAAGTTCTATAAACCTCTCTCTTGCGTCTAATTATTTATTAATTCATATGCACTTGTATCTATTTTGTTGTAATTTTTCATAAATACAATGTAGAGTGCGGAATTCTCTCTCATATCTTTTTTTCAAAGAGGGCCTCGTTGAAAATTGAAATATGCAGCATTGGATTTATCAATGATTAATGATTAAAACACTATGCTAATAATCTTTCAATTGTAAATGATAAGCCGTTCTATTTTTCTTAGGTATGAGATTAAAATTTAATAACTTATTGTCTAACCGTGTAAACATATGAAGTCCAATTCTAAAGCATAGAAGAACAAATGACACAAGATATAATTCCGTTGCAACGCACGGACACTTTTCCTAGTAAAGATAATTTACAATTTACAATTGTTTCTATAGTCCGACCAGGATAAAATTTCATATGCTATGACACAAAGATAATTAACAAATCACAAGAGAACAAATCATAAGAGGCAAATCACAAAAAGGCGTAGAGGTTGTATCACGTTACTGCTCATCCAAAGAGTGCAGAGATTGTCTGGCTGTCTGCAGCTGAACCGAACCATCAGCACTAGCCAGCCGGAGACTCCAACGAGCGATGTTAACCTGCACAGCACTACAAACAGTAGGACTGTAGCATCACGCCTGAAACTGTCACGTGAAGACAAGAATGGCCAGGGCCAAATATGTTGTGTTGCCTGTTGCCTCTCTCTAAAATCTTGGAGAACAAAACATTTTAGAAACGTAGCAATTCTCTTAAATCCATACATATATTTGAAAGAGATTGTGATAAAAAATTAATTCATTTCAATCTAATAAAAAATAGATAGGAAGAAATTGAGTTTATCAAAGAATACCGTAAAGAGAAATGTTTTTAATATGTCTTTGGTGAGACTTCTCGAGGTTCAATATCCTATGACTTATGTTAGCTATGATATCAGAATTAATAATAGATTCTCTAAGTATGATGCACGATCGCTCTTGGAAACCATTTTCCGACCAAATAAACACTAGCTATGTGTTTGGTTCATATTGGTCTGGAGAAGTTGGTTTGGGTGGAATCCATTTCTGTGTATTTGGTTTGGGCCTTACTAACTGGTGTTCGAGGTTTGAGTTTTTCCCATAAATTCCCTAGAGATGCAGATTTAGTTTGTCCCTCTAATTCTCTAACTTAAGTGAACACAGAGGTAACCACTTCTCTTTAGGCCAGATTGATGGAACCGGTGGTGGTATTGCAAGAATGAGGATACGAAGATGGAGGGGGCATAAACAAGCTCTAACTTAGAGGAGCAGCAGTAATGTGTGATAGATGAATCCAACACGGGAGGGGCATAGGAAGGACAGGAGGGCATGGTCATGGACAAGCTTAGGACAGCAGTACGAGCAAGCCCTAGCGCCATGGATGAAAAGCGTGGTGCAAGCATGAGCAAGCTTAGAGGCAGCGGCATGGGAGCGAGGAAGGAAAAGAGCAGTACGGACTGGTTGGTGTGGATTCGTCATGGTATCCTATGGCTTAAGGAAGGAAGAAGAGAAGTAAAAGAATAAGGGACAATTTGGTACGATTTCCTAGAACAGATGATTAAGTAGAATCACTTCATTAGAGAATCAAGTAGTAGTAGTAGAACTAGGAAAATAAGTCGTAACATATGCGTCTCACTCGTTAAGTGCTAAACCCCTTATCAACTTTATATAACTCGGATCAAACAAAAATCTTGGAATGAATCCATCCACCAAATATGAGGTGGGATGATCTTGCCAAATAAAAAATATTGACAAAGGTCATCATGCCCATCCCATTAGTTAACCAAATACATAATCTCTATGTGACACCAGGTGACTACACGATCCAGATACATTGGTAACCAGTGTATCTGCATACTATATGTTCATATATATATGTCCAGCTTATCACTTGACGGACATGAGACATCGTCTTCCACAAAGATTTTCAGCAGCTGGATGCAGACGTGTTTATTGTCACAATCTTTGGATCAGACTCGACGACGGCAACAAGGAACCTAGTACTGAGCAGACAGTTTAGCCGGCGGCCGGCCGTCGGCCGATGCGTGTCGAGATGGGACACAGCAATCATAATACATACTCCTAGGTCTCATCGGAATACGTGCATAAATAGATGGTCACAATCACAGAATCATATGAACTTCATTGTGAGCACTAGGCACGAAGATGGTGAGCTCATCACTTGATTCTGTGCCGGCCAGATCGAGGCCGATGGCGACAATCCGTGAGCACTTCCTGTTCGTGACCGATCCGATGCAGAGCCACATCAACCCGGCGCGGCGGCTGGCGGTGCGCGTGGCGGCGGCGCTGCCCAACGCGCGCGTCACCTTCTCCACCGCCGTCAGCGGCCACCGCCACATGTTCCCGCACCTGACGTCCCCGACGGCGAGGTCGTCCAGGGCGTCGTCTCGTACATCCCCTACTCGGACGGCTTCGACGGCGGGTTCAGCCCGGAGGCGCACGGCGTCGGCGCGTACGCTGAGCGCGCGCGCGAGGTCGGGTCCGAGACGCTCGCCGCCATCGTCGCCCGCCTCGCCAGGCGGGGGCACCCCGTGACGCGCGTCGTGTACACCGCGCTCGTCGGCTGGGTCCCCGCCGTCGCGCGCGCGCGGGCGCCCCCGCCGCGCTGTACTGGGTCAAGCCGGCCACCGTGTTCGCCGTGTACTACCACTACTTCCACGGCCACGACGGCGCGCTCCTGGACTCCTGCGCGAGCGACGCCGACGCGGACCCTCACGCCGCCGTCCGCCTGCCGGGCCTCCCGCCGCTCAAGGCCGACGCGCTCCCGTCCTTCGCGTCCATGGCGTCGCCGGGGAGCCGCAACTACCTGACGCTCGACCTGCTGCGCGACATCTTCTTGGCGCTGGACGAGCACAGGCCCACGGTGCTGGTGGACACGTTCGACGCGCTGGAGCCCGAGGCGCTGCGCGCGGTGCCGCGGTTCAACCTCGTCGCCGTCGGCCCGGTGGTGGTGGACGAGCCATGCAGGCCATGCGTGGAGATGTTCCAGCCCAGCGACGCCACGGCGTGCATGGACTGGCTGGACACGAAGCCGGCGCGCTCCGTGGTGTTCGTGTCCTTCGGCAGCGTCCTCTCGGTGAGCAAGCGGCAGGACGAGGAGCTGAGGCGCGGCCTGGAGGCCACCGGCCGGCCGTACCTCCTGGTGGCGCGCAAGGGCGGCAACGACGGCGGCGACGGTGATAGCGGGCAGGGGGGATGGTGGTGGAGTGGTGCAACCAGACCAAGGTCCTGTCGCACGCTGCCGTCGGGTGCTTCGTCACGCACTGCCGGTGGGACTCGACGCTGGAGAGCATCACGGGCGGCGTGCCGATGGTGGCCGTGCCGAGGTGGGCGGACCAGCCGACCGTGGCGGCGCTAGTGGAGGCGTCTGGGGGGTGTGGGCGTGCGCGCGTGGGTGGACGCCGGCGACGGGGTGGTGGAGCGTGGTGAGCTCCAGCGGTGCGTCGAGATGGTCATGGGAAGCTCGGACAGTGCGTCGGCAGTGAGGGCACGAGCAGAGTGCTGGGGCCGACGCGCCAGGGGCGGCGGCCGCCGTCGGCGGGACGTCGCAGAGGAATCTCCGAGCGTTTGCTTCCGGGCTGTAACTTGTGAGCGACGCACCGATGCGTCACCAATATGGTCGAAATAAGCACGGGTTTCCCATGAGCATTCACGTTAATAATGTTTTCTTGACAAGAAATGAGCCCTTACTGCTCATTGACGTAGCAATCGACACTGGACAGCATCGTAGTCTTTGTTCCTTTGTTCCTTGCGGTTATTAATTCAACGATCTGGGGACTAGAATAGAATAGAATATAACTAGGAAAACGGATGACTGATTGTACCCTATGCTGATTGCGAGTTTTGTGCTTCTGCCATCTTCTTCACTTCATTCAATGAACATTTAATTGTGGTTTTCAAGTTCAAATTTTTAAGTCATATTCAAATTTGGAAGGCAAAAATGAACCAGCAGTTAAACTTAGTAATGTTCTCATAATATCTCCTAACAACAAATATTCACTAGGCTTGGGAAGATAACCATCCCAAATCCTTATCCTTATTATAAACATTCCTAGACCAATTTTCCTCATCCAAATAACTTGTGGCATATAGTTCAAATTTAAGTCAAGTCTCCAAAATGTCTAAGGCATTACTGCTGTTCCAAACAAATCACTAGAGGTATACATTAACTAGAACAAAAACCTAGATGCAGCAATTTTAATTCTACAATATTTTTCAATAGAGTAGACCAAAAATACACTGGTCATCATACAACTTTGCCCTCAATGCAACGCAGTTTGCTGCATCACCTCCCTGTAGAACAGAAACTATGAGCCGTTACTAATAGCTAACAGCCTCACACTATGTATTGATCACAATAATCCATGTAAAAGTCTCCTAATTTTCAACAGACTGAATTAACGTTATGCTGGTCAACCTCACAAAAGATCTGTCCAATTGAAGTTACAAATCGGAACAGGTTCATGAATCAAGAATCAAGCTACTCCTTATGGTCTCTGCCCTTCTTTTTCTTCCATTTGAGATATATTTGGATAGAGAGGCCTAAGAAGACCATCACAACACTACCATTGCTTCAAAGATAATGGATTGCCACTGATGACAGATGAAACCACAATGCTCATGAATTTACGGGTGGTAGTGATTGTTGTGTTAGTAAGAGAGCCAAACCGGCTGATGGTTAAGAAGATGAAGTTCTGCCCCACGGCGCCACATAGGCAGAACAAGAAAATGTCCCAGGCCACCTCTGGGTTCTCCTGGCAAAATCTCAATGCCTCAAAACCATTTGCATATGGCCAATTACTGAATAGTAATGGCGCAACAAACATAATTACAGCATTATATATGGTCCCCCAGAGGTTCATGCCAAGCATTATATCCCATGGGTTTGTCTTTGGGTACCTACAACAAATATTTCTTTTATTTAGAATAATGATCACAATGTTTCATGATAGCTTGGTATGAGATAGGGAGGATATAATTACCTTGACTTTATTAAATCTTGGGTCGAGTTAGTATACCCATCAAAAGCTAAGTTAAGGAAGCACAATGTATAGCCAAGAGGTGCATTAGGGTTGGCAAGCTTCTTAATTGTCTTGGAGCTTGTCTGATAAGTAGCAGAAAACAGATTTTCGAAGTTTAGCACTTGCACAGAGCAGTATAGTTAAAAAGCTACATGTGTGCAATAGTGATCCAATTCAAATAATGGCCTGGCATAAATTTAGATAGTTTTCCTTAAGGTGGTGCCATAACCAAACACCACAGAGTTCTTGATCTAATGATTTGATCGGCCTTGCAAGTCTTATTCTATAAAAAATAAGGACACCGAAGAAACAGAATATAAAGTAAATATTTTCTAGGTTCAATTCTGGAATGAAAATTTAACCCAAATGTTTCATCTTTAAAATAATATATGTCAGTATAAATTTCATCCCTTTTTGGACTTATCCCAGTATCATCAAGATTAAGAAAAGGTGCAAACTAGATGACTTAGAAGGCTATTAGATGCACCAGAAAAAACATTAGCGCATCAGTATGGCAGTTGATGAATCAACAAATTTGAAGATCATCTTACCTTCAACAAGGCAAAGGAAGACACACCGCCAGCAACAAGAAAGGTGCAAAAATACTCTGGAAGTGTGTACTTCACACCATAGAGAAGAGTTCCCATCAACATTACTGTATAAATTGAATTGCTAGTCAGAGGAGAATAATCAAATATGCAGCATGCAAGGTTGAGGAAGAATACATTTATTTAAGACAAAATACTTAGGTACATAGAAACAATTACTAATCCAACAACTCATAGAATAGTTTCTGTAATATAAACTACTGGAATACTTTTAGGTAAGCAATGCACATAAGATCCAGTAACTCATAGCATACCGGTGACTAAAACAGTTAAATCATGTAGGCAGATAAAATAGAATGCCCACGAGTTTACTTGCCAAAAGAGGTTTACCTTAATCAATATTCACCCTGTGATGATTTTATAAATAAAAAGAAGGTAAGCCACAAAGATATTCATTTTCTTACAACTGTATGGGCTTTTTTTCTTTTTTTTTTTTTTTTTTTGTGGGGGGTGGGGGGTACAAGGATAGCAATAAACATATCCCCCATCCTTATTCCTGCTAATGCAAAATTATAATCATAATATTGTTGAGCAGGGTATGTTTCAACTCAAAAGAAAAATGCAGTATCTTTCATTCTACTTTTATTCCTCTCTTTTAGTTTTATTTACGCAGCAAAATAAATTAATTGCACTGTCTAAGAAGAAAAGAACAAGTGGCCCTGAGATGCAATGTACACTGTCAATACTTTTATGTAGGGATACACATACACTATACACTGTGCATAAGTAAATGTAACTCTCCTCCTTAAATGTTTTTTGTCTTTATAGCTTAAAAAAAAAACTTACCAGGAATCATCTTAGAAGATTTTGCCAACACCTGTCCACAGCAACAGTAAATCAGTCAGGATTCATATTCATTTACCTGACATTGTTATATAATCACATGAAAAAGAAACTAATTGTGATTCCTCTTTTCAAGTATTGCTCTAGCTAAGTTAGAAAACTCGATTCTACACAAGGGGACACATTAAAGAATTTAGTATTAAGAAAGGAAACATAGCTTTATCCCTTTGTTTCCAGTAAATCTGAGGACACACAATATCAAACAATGACTGCAACTGTATGTGGTTCAAAGCCTTGCCATACTGAGGAAGCATGATTGGAAGGATATACTTGTAATTCTACTGACATAATAGAACACTCAGTCATCTAAATATTAATAGCATATATGAGCTGCATACTTAGTATAGGAACATCATACAAATAATTTATATACCATCATTAAGTGAGACATTCATCTTTTTTTTCAATATTAGGATGTTCAGAGGATCTTAAAGAGTCATCTAACTTGATTTGTGGCCAAGTTCACATGAACAAAGGATTTTATCATTCTTGTTGAATGG
This sequence comes from Chrysopogon serrulatus, assembly GCA_015844335.1. Classification (NCBI taxonomy): domain Eukaryota; kingdom Viridiplantae; phylum Streptophyta; class Magnoliopsida; order Poales; family Poaceae; genus Chrysopogon; species Chrysopogon serrulatus. The sequence goes on along the minus strand of JADLZL010008209.1, from coordinate 127,859 downwards.
TGACAAATAAAATCGAGATGAACTAAATATCAAATGCAGAACTACATGTGCTGAACCCACGGTTCCACAAAATCATACCAACCGCTACTATGCCAGCATCTACATTTCCAAGGAACGCAATGTTCCCCCTAAATGTTCTAAGGAAGCACTTCCACAGAGCTCCGTACAGTCAGTTAACTCTATCAGAACATCTCAATCCATAAGTGTCAGTAACTATATTACCGGAACCTATTATTAACATAACACACTGTCCGGAACAGTGCATAAAACAACCAAGCAAGCTGAGAGTGAGACAGCAAAAGCAGGTGGAACCATACCTGAGCCGGATAGCTGATATACTTGAGCGCCTCGATCCCCATGGTCGGCCCGATGGTATTGGTGACGCTGACGCCCCAGTACTTCCACAGCGGCGCGCGGCCATCGGAGCTACTCCCGCCCGACCACAGCTTAATCACTTGAGAAGCAAGACAAAAGTCAGACACCACGAGTCCACGACGCTGCGCGAAATGCGCAATTAGGCAGCCACGCGGCGCGAGAGGAAGGCAGAGGGCGCTCACTTATGAAGGACCAGACGAAGCAGACGACGTTCTGCGCGAAGTTGAGGAACGCGAGGTGCTCGAACCGCCGCGCCTCCGGCCCGAACCGCTTCGTCGATCTGAAACACCGCCGGCGAGCAAACTCACTCACCAAATCGATCCCAGCTTCTCTAATTGTGCGGCGGAGTTCGGACAGCATTAGATAGAGAGAGGGGGGCTTACAGAGTCTCCTGGAGGACGCCCTGGTAGATGTAGGCGGACCAGATCCCGGCGACACAGAAGGCGAGGACGGCCAGGCGCCCCGCCATGCTCCCGCCACCGCCGACGCCGCGGTCGCGGGGGGGACGGACGGACGACGCCGTTGGCGCCGTCGCCGCGGCCCCGGCGCGCGGCGGCCATGGTGTCGATTCGCCCGGCCGGTGACGGCGAGGGAATCAGCAGAATCGGCACTAGTGGGGGGTTCGATGCGCGGTGGACCGGTGGTCGCCGAGTGGAAGCGGGAGCGCGTGTTATAGCCTTATAGGAGCCCAACCCAACGCACCCGTGGGGAAGGAAGGAGGGAAGAGCGCGTAAGAGAGGTGACGTGGCGGAGAACGATTGGTCCGAGCATGCCAGGACAGACGCCCGATTGGCTGGATGGCGTGGAAGGGTACGGGCGTACAGCCCGAGCCTGCGTCTCTGGTCAGAGCTTGGGCTGTGGGAGACTGGGTTGAGTTGGGCCGGAAACGGTGGTTCTGGGCAAAGCCACATCGGATCCTCTCAAAAAAAAAAGTGATTCTCAAAAAAAAAATGTTATCACATCGGATATTTCGATGCTAGTTAGTACGCTCTCCATCCTCCGCAATTGTAAGTCATTTTTTTTGGAAAAACATGAATAAAAAATGTACTACATAACCATCACAACAAAACATATGACAAACATAAATAAAAGAAAACACATGTAATTAATAGATAAAATAAAAAAGAACATCACAAAAGTATTACTTAAATGACCTAAAAATATATCACATAACATAAATCAATACTATACAAAACACTCAATTATAATCATAAAATATCTCACTTATACTATAAGAAGACCCTAAAGCATATTGTGGAACTTTTGAACATCATATGTAAAATAACTAATTCTTGTAAAATAAAAAATAATAAGAACATAAATAAGAACAAAACTCTACAGAGAAAAGGAAACAAATAAAATAAAAATAATAAAATAAGACCACGGAAAACAAAAGAGTAATGAAACATGAAAAGAAATAGTATCGATGAATGACAAATGACAAAAAAAAAACTATATCCTATCGTAGCTCTAGGTGACTGTAGGTTAGAGTGAGCATTACTACGCTAGCAACCAGATCCCTAAGAGCAAGTATAATAAAAGACTACAAGAAAGTTATATGCTAATATGGAAGAGGAAAAGAAAGAGAGAGAAGAGATGTGAGTTGTAAGTTTATGGCCAATTAAAACACAAAAACTAATAAATTTGTGTGTGTGAGAGAGAAGTGGGCTGTAAGAGAGCCAACTACTATATAAGTTGGTTGAGCAATAGGTTGCAAGAACTGAAAGTTATATTATTAACCTTGCTCTAAGCTAGCGCACTACTACTATCAATGCTTGCTATCTTGAAAAGCACGCCAAACATTTGTACCAAATTTTAAAAATGTGTAGCTGCTAAGCCAAACATTCAAATTAAATTTAGATTGCATAATGTTATTTTCTTTACAATAAGTCCCTCAAAATTCATTAATAAAAATTTGTAGTTGCTAACCAAACATTTGAATTAAATTTATTATTAAGCAAACACAATGTTCTAGGTTCAAGAAATAAATTTTAAATCAAGATAATTACATTCTAGATCAAGGAGAATAGAATATTAGATTCATGGTAATGGTATTATAATATATAGTGATAAATAAATAATAAAAAAAACTTATATAGAAGCAAAAGATTAATAAAAATTCATACTATAAATATAAATATATCATAAATATTACAAGTATATTCCATGAATACGTATAGAATAAAAAATGTAAGTGAAAATAAAGTAGTAGAAAAAAAAAATTATCCACATAAAACATAAAAGAAAAGAAAAGCAAAAAAAAAAGATAGATCATGAAACGTTATATGATAGTACACAAAAGAATAGAAATAAGCATGTTACATCTCAAGAACACATCATATAAAGAAGCATAAAATAAAGAAAATAAATATTTAGCAAAATTAGAAAGTATAAGAAATAAGTAATAACACTAAATAGAATCAAAAAGTTAATAAATAAAATAAAATAAACATCAAATAGAAATAATAAATAAAAATAGATACTAAAATAAAGAAAAACAAATAGATACATTTAAATTTAAATAGATAAAATTCATATGCATATTCCAAGTCGATGGGTGCGAAGGTTGGTGGTTCTAAAAATAGTGTGCCTTATGAGCTTGTTTTAATAAGTCAATCAATTTTAAATTTAATTAAGATAATAGAAAATACTACCTCTATGTAAAAATGATGTAATTTGAGATCCAATCAAAGCCAAACTATATTAAATTAATAAGTTTCTAGAAAATATTACAACCATGTAAATATGACTATCTTTCTACATAAATCTAGTTGAACATCAAATCAATGGACTTAGCACTATTTAAGATTGTACTCTATATCTTTTTTAGACAAAGAGAGGAGTATTTAACAGTTATTATAAAAATATAGTATATGAATAATTAATCTTATAATATTTATGCTATTGTATAAATTAATATTTTCTGGATTAAATTTAAATTGACTGAATTCTTGAAAATTAAGATGTGCGCTTTTTTTAGCAGTATATATATCCAGACGGGAAATAACAAGTTGCTTCATCTCGAAGCATTTCTGGTCACAGTACAACAGAAAAAAACACGCGGCGTGGCCAAGAATTTTAGTGGTTTTCTGCATCGGAAGTGGCTGTCTTTCTTCGATTCTTTTAACTACCCTGGGCTGCCAGCCCAAAAAAGATACATGGGCTCGTCCCTTCCGTAGGCGCCAATTCTATACCAGAAAGAAGTACTTCCCGTTTTCCGTGGCGGCCAAGTTTTTCAAAAAATATCAGCAGCCGCCTGGCTCAAATCAACGGTTCGGATGCAGCCGAACCCCTTCCTGAACGTTCCAGAGCACACGAGGTTCTCGGTCCAGGAACCTTCTCGACCGCCATTGCCACCCTCCACCTCCAGGCCTCTTGCCTCCACCAGTATATATGCCTCAACAGCTCCTTCCCCTCCCAAAGCCCCATCAACACCGTGCTCCAGATCGATCATAAGCACAAAGAGAGAGAAGTAGAGGGAGAGAGAGAGAGAGAGAGAGAGAGAGAGAGAGAGAGGCAACGATGCCAACTGGTAGGCTGAGCGGCAACATCACGCAGGACTGGGAGCCGGTGGTCCTGCGCCGCACGAAGCCGAAGGCGGCCGACCTCAAGTCGGCGAAGGCGGTGAACCAGGCGCTGCGATCGGGTGCGGCCGTGGAGACGGTGCGCAAGTCGGCGGCGGGCACGAACAGGCACTCCGCGACGGCGGCGGCGCCCGCGCGCAAGCTGGACGAGACGACGGAGCCCGCGGCGGTGGAGCGCGTGGCGGCGGAGGTGCGCGCGGCGATCCAGAAGGCGCGCGTCGCCAAGGGGTGGAGCCAGGCGGAGCTGGCCAAGCGCATCAACGAGCGCGCGCAGATGGTGCAGGAGTACGAGAGCGGCAAGGCGGCGCCGGCGCAGCCCGTGCTCGCCAAGATGGAGCGCGCCCTCGAAGTCAAGCTCCGCGGGAAGGGCGTCGGCGCGCCCCTGGCGGCCGGCGGCAAGTGATGTGATGTGATATGATGTGCAGTTTGTGTTCTGTAGGATCGTGATTGGGGAATTATCACGAATTTACGGTGATCTCTAGAAGTTTCCAACGAACTTGTTGCAACGGCCAAGTGGTTTCAATTTTCAATTTGGGACCGTGATTTCTTTACCTGATCCCTTTGCCTCAATATTACTCCCTCCGTCTCACGAAGCATGGAAATCTCGGTTTTCGAGGCCAGATTAGCACACGTGAAATTACGATTTTGCCCCTCCTGCATACAGACATTCATCTAGAGTATTCTTTCAAAGTTGACAGCTACACCGACGACATCTAGAGACCTCTCTGCGGTAGCCAACTCCACCTCCACAGGCACCGCGCCGCCGCAGCGGCCTCACATCGTCACACCGTGGATCTGCGCGCTGGTAGACCAGATCCGGCCGAGGGGACGCCGGATCCGAGAGCAGCGGGCCGGATCCCGCCACCAGCCGCCGCCCTATGGAGACCTACCTCGGGGAGCACCTGCAGGAAAGAGAGGAAGGGAGGAGTAGGGGGACAAGGCCCAGCCGCCGCCGTCCTTGCCTTCTACCGGACTGCCGGCGTCGGGGATGGATGCGTGCGGGAGGTCTCGGAGGCGGGGAGAGCGCGCCGCCCGAGTCGGCCTGGAGAGAGCGACGCCAACAAATGCGCCGGCGGATCTTGCAGGGACGGGCGCCCACCTCCACCATGCCGCTGCCGCCCATGGATCCCAATGATGCGGGAGCCACCAGCATGCCCATGAAACGGAGGACTGCTGGACAGAAAAGGAGATGAGGAAGGGCTGCACGGGTAGGAGATGAGGAAGGGCTGCACGAGCGAGGAGGAGAGCAGGAAGGGGGAAGAGATGCAGACCCAAGATCACCGGACGGAGAGGAGATTGGGGGGCCTTGGATGACTGGATCTGGATTCTGGATGGGAGGAGAAGGGGAGTGAGAGCGCCGCTTGCGTTGCTCTCGATTCTTCCGATGGTATTTTTTTTCCCAGTTCGGCTTCTTATGAGAGACGGACAGCTGAATGGATACGTGTGCGGTGCGGTTATCTTTCTTTGCATGTTTTTTTTAATTAGTGGATCCCACGTAAAAGCTGTCTCCAGCTGTTTCCAACTCATGCATTTACATCCTTTTGAGACTAATTTTGAACTCGAGGATTACAAGCTTACGGGGGACGGAGGGAGTACTACCTCCGTCACAAAATAATTACCCTCCGTCACAAAATAACTTACTTTCTTTGACTTTTAAACACTGTATTTGACCATTCATCTTATTTAAAAATTTATATAAATATCATGTATCTTGTTATGACTTATTTTATCATTAGAGATATTTTGATAATAATTTATTTATTTTATAATTTATTTAAAATTTTTAAATAAGACGAATGGTCAAACGTAGTTTTTAAAAGTCAAAGAAAACAAGTTATTTTGTGACGGAGGATAAGTTATTTTGTGACGGAGGGAGTACGATTTTTACGACTGATCTGGTGAATGAATCTCTGCTTCCTCCGTTTTTTTTTTTTTTTTTAAAGTTTCTTAGAACTCTCTTGCTTCATCTGTTCTGATGAGAACTGCAAACTGGTGATATCCATAGAGACGCCATCACGCCAGAGCGGTTAAATTCTTGACCAAGACAGAATTGATTTCCTACTGCAGCATCATTCTTCCTGTCGACTGTTAACAGCAGGGCTTCGATTTCTCTGCAGAAGAACATCGGGCCTTGTTTGATGTACAGTACTTTATGGAATTGTGGGATGTTAGGGTCTGATTATGCCATACCATAAATTTGGCTAGCTATGATTTTAGCTATTATTTAATTGGCTACTAAACGTTGCCAATCTCTCATATTTTGCTTGCAAAATTGATGGTAAATTTTTTTTTAATTTTGGCTTGCCAAATCGTTGGTATGTCAAAAATTGGTTATGAATCAAGCGGGGCCTTAGATTTTAAATGCTACTCACTCCTAACATTTTTTTTTTTAATAGTTTGATCACTCAACTTATAAAATATCATTTCTTTTATGATACTTTATTAATGAAAATTCGTTAAAAAGCAACTTGAATTTAACTATATTTATATAAATTTTTTTAATAAAATAAGTGATCACACTTAGAAAAAAAAAAAACGAACTATAATTTGAAACGAATGATGTACATTGCTAAAAGCTAAGGCCCGTTCTGGCTCACCTGATCGGCAAAGGAAAAACATAGGATCCCTCAGTCCGTAGCAAAGAAAACCTTCCCGTGTCCATCTCATTCCTTTAGAAACATACGCTTGCTTCTCTCTCTCATCCATTCCATTCGGCCGCTCGCATCTCTCTCCTTCATGCATTCACTGGCGCTCGCTCCTCTCCTTTCCCCACGCTCCCTTTGTCCCCACTGGCTCGTACAGCGCCGGCCAAAGGCGGATCCGGCACCGCGATCCTCTCCCTCCCCGGATCCACCAACGGCGGTGAAGAAGCCCCTCTCCCTCCGCCCGGATTGGATCTACCGCCGAGGCCTCGCCTGCTCGCCGGCGGACACGGGCGCGCGGGCGGACGCGCGCCCTCCGGCGCGGCGGTCACGGGGCATGGCGGGCGTGGGCGTCCCAGCGCCTTGAGCGAAGCGGACGCTGGTCCTCCGCGCGGCGGTCGTGGGGCATGGCGGGCACGGACGAACCCCGTGCGGCCCGCGCGGCGCGCTGGCGGACACGGGCCCTCCGGTGCGGCGGTCGCAAAGGCGCGGCGACGCGGTCCTCTCCGGCGCGGCGGCCGGGCGGGCGTGGGCGTCCCCGCGACACGCGGGCGGCGGCGCTTCGGCCCGGGCGGGCGTGGATGGCCCGAGCGCGGCGACGCGGCGGGACGGCGGCGGCTCGGGCCGGCACAGCGGGGCGACGGCGCTCAGCCGTCCTGGTCGTTGCCCTCTCCGTCTCTCTCTTCCCTTGGACTTCGCACCAACCATGAGGTTCGAGCGAATTTTTGTTATCCCGTGTGCCGGCGTGAAGAAACGAATCCAGAGGAATGGATTCCTCCAGTTTTCCTGTGTCCATCCAAAGGGATGATGACGTTAGCAAAACCTGAGGAATCCTTTCCTCCAGTTTTTCTCCGTTCCCCCATAAGCCAAAGGGGGCCTAAATTATAAAGCTATATTATGCTCGGTTGTTTGGATCCACATATTATGAAGAGCAAAATGCACCACAGGTCCATTAACTTTTGGGCAGGTGTCATTTAGGTCCATGAACTTTTAAAGTGCATTTTTGGGTACATAAACTTTATAACTAGTTCACCATGCATCCAAATCCCATTGTCAAGCGATTAGATCCTACGTGGCAGGTATTGGCAGCAGCCAGCGTGGAATACAGAGCACGTGAGCATCACGTGTGCACCGATGGCTGGGTAAAATTTACAGGCACCCCCTTGGTCTTCCCTCTCTCTTTCATTCCACTCATTTCCCTCTCTCGTACTCCTCTCTCTTGTTCTTCTCCATCAGTGAGGCGTGCCGCCGCCCTTCCCTCAGATCGATGGCAATGGCCCAAGATTCGAGCGTCTCAGCTGTAGATCTGTCAAGTGCGGATAGTGTTCCACTGATTACGTGCACTAAATGCTATAAGTGGAAGGTGGTGCGGCCCATATCCAAGCAGCCGTGCAGTGAAGGGGAAGTGTTCTACTGTTGCCCAGCCCACAAGGTGAGTTGGATATGGTTTGGATTTTCAGATTGCTTTGAATCTTTATTTGAGCTAGTCTTGTTTACTTTATCGTTGCTTTTAGCGCAATGGCCAGGGTTGCCCTTTCTTCAAGTGGGAGGACGAGTACATAGAGCATGTACGTGGTGTACTGAAGAAGAGAGGCAATGAGATCGAGGAGGTGTTTGAGGAGGAGCAATTTGGGCAATCAAAGATGGATGTAGGTTCAGACCGTGTGAAGGATGAAGCCAATAGGAGTGACAATGTTGTGGTGAAAGGTTCCAGATCATTGAAGAGAAGAGTAGATGAATTAGTTAGCTGGATGAAAATTATCATAGCACTTTGTCTTTGTAATGTTGTTCTGCTTTTCCTTATCCTGTTTGCAATAGTAGTGAAGAACTAAATTTCAGTTAACTGAATTTCAGTTTGGTATAAATTCCTGTAAGATTTGAATGTCTATTCTGAAATTTCAAGACAATGTTATGTATCAGTTCAGTAATGAATATCAGGTTCTGTGTATCTAAAATGCGCATTGCATGAGTATTTTTGTGTCCACAAATAGAAGGTTTCATATACTGAAATTTAGATACATGACAGGGAAGGTCACAGCTGAGGAACATAACATGCTTTGATTTCAAACCATAGCATTACGACATTGTTTTGCAACCAAAAGTCATGATAGACCTACAGGCAGGCAGATCATTTTTGTTTTCTTGCACCTACAAGTGCTGATAGAATCATATATCTAGATGTTACAAACAAAAGACAAAAGCATGTGTGAGCTGCAGCTATGCTTTTTACTGCACCTAAATTTTTTTTGCTGTACAAAAGGCAGAACATCGACATACAATTAAGAGTTTTGCATGTGATTACAAAATCAAAAGCCATCACAATCTGAAACACAGGGACTGTCAATCTTCAGAACCATCAGGTAGCTTATCTTTAGTTGTTGCCTTCCTTGGTGCAGTGGACCTTTTGGTTTGAGTTGTTTTCCTTGGAGCAGACTGTTTCTTGGCATTTGTGGTTTTATTAACCCTTAATCTCCTGGTCCTTGTTGCTGTGGTGGGAGACACAGGTCTGGTTGTTGGTTGGTTGGACACGATGAACTGTGAATATGGCAATGGTTCTTCCTGCAGCTGTCTGGTCTGTGAAGACTGAAAAAACTTTTTGTTAGGATATGCAGCAAAAGATGCGAGTTGTTTATTTCAAGAATAGATTGGATCTATCCGGCTGCACTTTAGAATATTTTTAGTATTTTTTTGATAATAAGAAAAGGTGCACGATCTCGACGAATTGTATGAGACAAAAGATGTATTCAAGAAAAGATGTCTTACCTCTGCTTCCAACTGTGAGACCATGCTACCTGTTAATTGAGATAACATTGGCATGTCGTCTGATAGTCCATGCATGACAACCTACATAGGCCGACAGTTAGACAGAAATCTATACATAGGTAATATAGACAGGAATCTGTACATAGGATTACTTACTTGACTAATTGGTGGACCTTCATCATCCATTTCTTGTACCTCATTGTCTTGGTTCCTCTGTATTGGCCCTTGTCCAGACTTTCTTAGGCTATGCAGCCAGCCCTATTGTGTCTGTCTCCCCACAATATCTGCATGTCATAGCCACTCCATGCTTGCTCAATCTTGGGCCATTCCTTCCTTGTACTTCATATGGCTGCTTCTTCCTTGCTTTAGGTGGCCTACCAACTTTCTTGACATACACTGGAGGTTCAATTACAGTTCCTTTAACTTTAGCCCATGTACTCTTGTCTCTCGCATGGCATGATATTATTTCCATATGCAACCAGGTAGCTATTGGATGAATAACACTCTGGCACAACTGAGTGAGGTTGGATCCTTTCATGCCTCAAGCATGATATTGCATGGGAGCAAGGAATTCCAGTGAGGTCCCACCTTCTGCAGTCACATGTCTTGGAGGATAGGTCAACTAAGAAAATATACTCCCTATCTTGAACTTGAAAAATGCCCTTTCCAAAAGGCATGGCATAGCAAGTGTTGCTCCACTCAGCATTCTTGTTGATCTTTTTTTCCTTATCTTAGGGCAGATGGGGCCTTGCCATTCTTCTCCCACCTCTCTCTGTTTGGTATAGAACCTTGACATAAGCTGTGCCTTGATCTTCTCAAGCATACTCAGAACTGGCAGTTCCCTTGCCTCTAGTATGTAACTGTTGAACACTTCACAACTGTTGTTTAGTAGCAAATCACACTTTGAAAATGTGCTAAAGTATGCTCTGACCCAAGTCTGTGGAGGCATCTTCTCTAGCCATTCAAAGGCCTTTTTATCTAGGGTCTTCATCTTCTCCATATTTCTATTGAATTGAACTATTGAACTAGACCTTGCACATCACCAAAGTTGATTCTTTAGATTTTCTCCTTTGAAATGATGTTGGAAATTAGAATATAGATGTCTCACACAGAACCTATGCTCTGAGTCAGGAAATACCTGTTGCACTGCTGGAATAAGTCCCTGCACACATAATTAAGATTAGTTTATTCATATGTAGGCACTGTGAAAGTAAATAATTAAAAAAGAGAAACAAACATTATCACCTTTTGCTTGTCTGTCATGATGGTCCAAGGATAGGTGTTCTCAATGCCAAGGTCCCATTTCAGAGTCTGCAGAAACCACTTCCATGTCTCTAGGGACTCCACCTCAACAATAGCAAGTGCAATTGGGAAGATACATTCATTTGGATCAATGCCCACAGCTGTAAGTATCTGTCCTCCAAACTTTGTTTTAATGTGACATCCATCTAAACAGATCAAAGGCCTACATGCAGCCATGAATCCCCTTTTACAGGCATCTAGAGACATGTACAGCTTGCTGAATATGTTGCCATCAAGCTTCAGAAAGAATGTGCTACCAGGATTGCTCCTTCTAAGTTCATGCCCATAGTCCCATAATAGCTTATATTGCTCCACCTCATCACCCAGAACAGTTTGCATGGCTAACCTTCTAGCTCTAGCCAACTTGGTCCTTGATGGGGTCAGGTTCCATTCCTTCTGAACTATCCTAGCAAGGTTTTTGAGGGTCATCTTTTGATCAGCTCTAAATGTTTCAATGTACTTGTCAGCTATCCACCTAGATGTACACCTCTTCAAAACCCACTTCTTCTGACAAGTGTGCTGGTCATTAAATTTCTTCACAACCAAACCATGGCACCTGCTATCTGATGAAGCATACAGGTTCCAAGGACATCCATTTTCACAGTGTGCCTCAATCCTTTTCCTCTCATTCCTAGGCATCGTAATTTCCACTCTGTTCTTCAAACTGTACTCTGTTATAGCCTTTCTTAGAACCTCAGGGGATGTAAACAACTGACCCAATTTAAAAATTGGATTGCTCAAGTCCTGCTCTCTAAATGACTTAAACCTCAAAGTTCCTTCACCTTCTCCATCTGACTCAGGTGGGTGTAGCTCATCTTCATCTGTTGACATTTCATCTTCAATAAACTGAGTAGTACCAGAAGGATTCTTCATCGACTTCTTTCTTTCCTCTTGATCATCAACATACTCAAATACGTCATCATCATCTGCATCCACTTCGTAGTCTGAGTCTACAAAATCAGAGTCATCTTCACTGCCCTCTAGATCATCATTTCCAAAAACATCCCCTTCATCAACAACCCTGTTATGTAGATTATCATAGAAATTTGGAAGTTTCTCATCTTGTGAATTATCTGCATTCACATCAGGCTTCATTGGGCTGACAACCTTGGGCAAAGAAGACACAGGGTTTGCAACAACGTCATCCCAGTCTAACCCAGATAGTATGTCTTCATGGTCCAAATACAACACAAAATTCTTAACCTTGTGAACCAACGAGGCCATAACTAGAGTGTCTGAGTCAGAAGCAACTATTCTAAGCCCATTAGACAGATCCTTCCCTGGTAGTAACCAGTAAACCTTCAAGATCATACTTCTTGGGTAGTCCAGTTGAAAAACAAGATCATCCATCCAAAGGGGTGACCACGTATCCACCTCTACATGATCAAAAAAGCTGACTTTCTCATCTACGTAGGTTCTAAGATGCCCATTACCAACAAAGAACCCACCATGATGCATCTCTATCGTGAACTCTTCATCTTCATTGCCTACAGTAACCAAACAAAACAAAACCAAACCACATATCGTTCAATACTTTATCTAATCTGAACCAAATCATCTCATGTACGAAACCCTAGCTGCAAAAATCATAGAATTTTTCACACCAAGAAAAGAATATGACAAGAGAACTACATCAAAACCAAACAAATTTCAAGGGCAATGCGACACTCACCATACTTTGGTGGTGCTCCTCCCCCCTTCGCCGCAAAATCGCCACCATCGTGTAGATTCACCACGATCTCTGCGGGGATCCGCACTTGATAGGTGGCCCCGAACCCTACGGTACCACTTCCGGGTCACCTCGCAGCGTTGATCTTCCACATGTGTGGCCGTCGTCTTGGTCGCCGCCTTCCCTCCCTCGATGCGCCCTCAGTTCACGCTCATCCTGGAGCCGTCGATTTCGAAGACAAAAGGGGGAAATGAGTGGAATGAAAGAGAGAGGGAAGACCAAGGGGGTGCCTGTAAATTTTACCCAGCCATCGGTGCACACGTGATGCTCACGTGCTCTGTATTCCACGCTGGCTGCTGCCAATGCCTGCCACGTAGGATCTCATCGCTTGACAATGGGATTTGGATGCACGGTGAACTGGTTATAAAGTTTATGTACCCAAAAATGCACTTTGAAAGTTCATGGACCTAAATGACACCTGCCCAAAAGTTAATGGACCTGTGATGCATTTTGCTCTATTATGAAAGCTAGAAAGGTCGTTTTTAGTGTAAAATTAGCATATTGCCCTCATTCTTTGATTTCTATTTGGTGCCACCCCATCTATCTAAAGGGCAGAATTGTCAAACTAAATCTAAAAGCTAAAAGAAGCTGAAGTTCATCGGCTTACTGCATTATCGAATCTGGTGGCTCCTAGACTGTAGAAGCTAGCTAAAAGCTAGATCTGCTTACATCCCTTGTTGGCTTCTAAAGCCAGCTTTCAGAATCTACTGTAATCCAAACGATAGTAAAAGATGGACAGTTAAAGGTTGGATTTTAAAATGTACAATAAGTGTTGGATCCAAGGTTGTAGAAGCTACTTGACACACCAACGACAATGGTAGACAACCATGAGGGTAGTTTTGTCTTTTCTCTATCTAGAACAATGTTAGCCTGCACGCTACACGGTACACGATCGGTCACCCTTCGTTTAGCGAATAGTCGGATTATACGTCCCCGATTAAACGGGTCAAAAACGGATTACACGGGATTAAACGGATTAAACGGCATACACGGGCAACACGGTTGACTCATCGAGTAGCGTTTACACGCGATTGTAATCGGCCTACACGGCCGTGTAGGCGAACAGGGGTCTAGAAACTATTGAAAGTTGGGTAATCAACTTGTTAGATTGTTGAAGTTAAGGTGACTGGATTGTGAAAGTTGTAGTAAAAGCTGGACAGTTTGGATTCGAGCCAAGATTATAGAAGCTGGATTGTGCAATCCGGTGATCCATATAGGGCCTTAGCTTGTTTTTGTCGAAGTTGAGATGATTGGATTGTGAAAGTTATAGTAAAAGCTGCACTTGTTAGGATCCTAACCGAAATTGCAGAAGCTAGATTGTGCAATTTTGTGAAATCCAAATAGGGCTTTGGGCCGCTGTTGGATACCCACGGATTGTAGAAGCACATTTTAAAAGTTATAAATTGTTAAAAGCTAAATTATATAATCTCGGTTCAGAGACCTAGCATGTTTGGATCCTTGCATGTTAAAAGTGGGAATGACTAGTTTGTGGAGCAAAATTACCATAATGCCATCAATCTCTATACTAGATGGGTCAAAAAGCAAGGGGTAGATTGGTAAAATTGGATCCAAAAGTTAAAAGAAGTTGAATTTCCTCGGTTATTGTAATGAGGAATCTGAAGGCTCTATACTGTAGACCTTAGTTATAAGGTGATACTGTTTGGATCCCTAGCTAGCTTCTAGAAGCCAACTTCCATAATTTGTTCGAATCCAAATTGATTAAATTTGTAACTACTCCTATAATATACTATTTGTTTTGGATTACAAAATGAGTTTCTATATATTGGTTCTTCTTATTTTATAATCATTAGATCTATCTAAATATATGGCTCTAGTATTTTGTAAGCACTATCAATTTTTTTTCTAAAAATTAAAGAAATGTTATTTAAAAAGAAAACTAAAGTGACCTGTATTTTGGAATGTAATTGGTAATAGCTTGTATTTTTTGGATTTATTTTAATATTTAATGGTGTTTGGTTTCAGTAGACAATGTTCCCTAAAACGCAAGACTTTTATGGTGACTTCGTCAATCTTGAGATCTGTCGCCGCAGTTTTTACAAAGGTGATCATTCGGATAGGGTTTTGCGTGTGTTCACATGGGTTGAATATTTGTGCATTGTGAACGTCCGTGTCTATACTTGTAATTCTAAAAAAGAAGATATATATCAACTTTGATTTTTATATTCAATGTAAAATCTATAAATATTTTTTTTGAAAGAAGAATAATATTAAGTTATAGTTGGATTACAAGTACTATGAAATACAATGTGTATACCTAAAAATTGTTCTTTCTCTACGTTGTACCCACACTTCGTCTATCTCTAGATCTCAATCCCAAACATCTATGACTATGATGATTCACATGGATGACCGTATAAGCAAACATTTGACAAAATGCTTGAGAACAGATGCCCAACATTCATGTAAGTAGAGTTGAGCATAACTTTCTTCTTTCTTGTGTCTTCTTTCTTCCTTGTTGTGCAAGAGAAGACTAAGGAAAACATGTCTGAATCTTTCTAACCCAATACCATTAATCGGTTTGAGGGGTAGACTTATTCTCACTAGTTTTTCATCATGATTAGATCTAATCACAATAAAACAAAGAAGATACTGGCTAGAGAAAATTATTCTATGGCGACAACGTCATCTCCCCTTTGGTGTGGCTTGTTCGGAAACCTAATTCTCTATGTCGTCATGCCGAGGAAGTTACTGACGTTAATTGTCACCCTCGACTTTAACCAAGAAACTTGACATGAAGAGATCTAATAATCCTAGCATGACTCGATCTCAAAATCCATAAATATACTGGGTGGAAATTTTATAGGTTACTTGTACACTTACGATAAGTATCTAATATAATAATCGCGTAATAATAGTTACCAAATAATACAAGGTTGACATAGAAACCTAAACGCCTAATGGTAGATGTAGGTGGCGAGGAGGGCGGTGAGCACCAGCGCGCACGCCACCACCTGGTCGACCGCCTGCCAGTAGATCCTGCTCGCCCTTGCAGCCACCGCCTCGTGACGACGGCCGTGCACAGGCCGCGGCATCCTTGGGAGGACGAAGAACGCCGAGAGGAGAAGCGCGAGGCACCTGATTGAGATGGGCAGTAGTAATCCCTCCATGTCCATGGCCTGAGACGACCCTGCAAATAGCTACTACTACTCGCTGGAGAGTGTGTTTAGAGCTGAGCAAGCTGCTAGCTGTAGGTATGTGTTGGGGTCCTTTTGGAGTAAATAAAACACTGTGACGTCCTGGCGTGGTTGCAAGGTGGGTGAATATATTGAGCAGGCGGCGCCCGGGCAAAGTGTAGTGGCCGTCCGTCTGGCTCTGAAATCTCAAGCCACCTCGCTCGTTCGTGAAGAATGACGATGCAAAATGCATGATGGGCACACTCCACTTAGGCACTTAGGAGTCACGAAAGACTTGAATCGACGACCCGCGCGTCGTGGAGTCGTGTCGTGGACCATGTAACTCGTGACTAGTGGGAGTGAAAATGAAAATATGAAATGGACTCGCTCGCTGACCGTGCCAGGGAAAGTGCTGCAGGTGCATGCGCTTGCTCTAGAAGCCGGGTTTCTCTTTCTATAGTTCTCAGTACACTACTACATAACAGGTCTTTGGTGACTTCGCCAGAATGAACAATAGCCTCGGCCACAATTGCGCCCGAAACAAAAAAACACATTTAGTCCACCTGCCCAACAGCTATGGTGTCAGATATATGCAGTGGGGACTTTTAGTCCCGGTTGGTGTTACCAACCGGGACTAAAGCCTATCTTTAGTCCCGGTTTGGGTCACCAACCGGGACAAAACCTTTAGTCCCGATTGGTGACCCTAACCGGGACTAAAGATAGGCCTTTAATCCCGGTTGGTGTTAGGGACCGGGATTAAATGTCCCCCCCTCCCCCCACATATTTGAATCTTTCTTCCTCCCCTGGCTGTCCGAGCTCTCACTTGTTCTTTGTTCTTCAAGTGTTCTTGCTTGGTTTTTGCTCACATCTCCGGCCATTGATTCATTTCGTCAATTCTACACCGTCATCGACTTGTTAAGAGGTCACTAGTTTCATCTTCTCAAGTTTTAGCAGCAGCTTATGTCATTTTGTGGTGTTATATATGTGGTTTTTTTATTTTTTGATTTCTACATTATTTTAAACTCCAATCACTTCATTGTTTGAATATTTCAATATAGGTAACTACAATTAGTACCCTAAAAATTAGTATACACCATTTATTACTATTATATCTACCACATTTTATGGTTTAGTTAGAAAAATACTAAATTTATGGTTTTTTATTATAATTAGTTTATTGAAAAATTAAAATTTTATAATACTTTAGTTTATAATTTGTGATCGGATTAATTAGTATGCACCTTCTAGTCCCGGGTTGGTGTTACCAACCGAGCTAAAAGTGAACCTTTAGTCCGGGCCTCGGAACCGGGACTAAAGGGGGAACATTTAGTCCTCGATTCCTTAGTCCCGGCTCGGGCCGGGACTAAAGGCCCTTACGGCCCGGGGCTAAAAGCCCTGTCTGCAGTAATGGTACTATTACTGACTAAGGATTTCAACAGGACTATTTGATGCTAGCCATGTCTGTTTGATTGGAGGGGCTAAAGGTAGTTTATATTACATTATCGAATGTTTAGATACTAGGAGAATGCACTGCTGTGGCTTACTAATAGCTCCTGAAACCAAACAGCCGCACGCCACTGTTGTGGCTTACTTTTTTAGCACGAAACTTCCCGACGCACTGGAGGATTTTATGGCTGCCTCAACAACATAACTATTGAATTTTTTTCGCTCGACCACCCAACCACAAGACACATCGGGGTTGATTTAAACCCACTCGGTTCTGAAGCCACGAGAGAATTCGAGCATCGGTGGCTCCTCGGCATGACGACGCGTGCTTCCGTCTTTTTTTTTTTGAAAAGCCATCCAACTTACGAGAAACAAACCCGCCAACCGTGAATAGTATACACGTCGAAATATATTTCATATTAGTCCCTGTTATAAATTTTATTCTAGCATGAAGAAGAGAAAAATCAATAATTGCCTCTTCTTTGCACAAACCTCCCAGAAATTTTCGAGAGCCCCCTCAACCGGCCCGAACCCTTGCCCCACCCGTCGCTCCTCATTCTCCCCCTCCTTCGGTCCTCCTCTCTTCAGTTTTGCCGGCGCCACCCGGTGAGCTTGGGAGGCGATGGTAGACTCAGGGAAGACCAGCCTCCCGTTAGATCCATGTCTGGAGGTGCCATTAGCTCGTGAGGGTCCGGCGATCACAGGATCTCGGCAAAGGGTGACCACGGCGATGGCGGCCGAAAATCCGGTGGCCGCGGCTCCGGGCTTTGGAGGACACTAGCCCCGAGCCGGGCCACCGGATTCTCGGCCGCCGCCACCGTTAGGGTCACCCCTTGCCGAGATCCCGTGATCGCGGATCGGACCCTCACGAGCTAATGGCACCTCCGGGACATGGATCTAACGGAGGCTGGTCTTCCCTGGTCTACCATCGCTCCCAAGCTCACTGGTGGCGGCTGGCAAAGGAGGACCGAGGAGGGGGAGAATGAGGAGCAACGGGTGGGGCAAGGGTTCGGGCCGGTTGGAGGGGGCTCTGCGAAAATTTCTGGGGAGGTTTGTGCAAAGAAGAGGCAATTATCGATTTTTTCTTCTTCATGTGTTAGAATAAAATTTATAACAGGGACTAATATGAAATATATCTTGACGTGTATACTATTCATGGTTGGCGGGTTTGTTTCTCGTAAGTTGGATGGCTTTTCGAAAAAAGACGGAAGCACGCTGCCGTCACGCCAGGAGCCACCGATGTCCGAATTCTCTCGTGGCTTCGAACCGAGTGGGTTTAAATCAACCCCGACTAGCAGTGAAAATCGGCCCTAGCTCCGATGTTGCCCCTCGATCCGTGAAGGAGGGTAGCATCCTCGTCGTCCTATACCTTCTTCTCTGTGGCCATGGACGAGGTTCTTGGCTGGATCCTGTGGTACAAGAGGATCACATCGATCTTGGAGGTATAGGAACAGTGGCAATGAAGCGAACCGGGATTTCAAAACTTGAAATTCCGACTCTCTTGCCCCTCTGTGATAGTCCCGGGATATCTCGGCTATCACGGGCATCCACTTTTCAGATGATTACAAAGTCATACAACATCAGAGTACAAAAATAAGCCTAATACAATAATCTAATTACAAGCCCACTGGGCCAAAACAAAACAAAACACCGATAAACTACTGGTAGCGTGAAGCATGATGATCATCAATCCACGAGGCATCCTTGAGAGTAGATCACAAACCAACTACTAATCTCAACACCACCAGCAAGTCGAAAAAACCGCACACACCACCGATGTGTGCGGGCCATGGTCGACACCGAATGAGCTTTGATGGAAAATAGAAAATAAAGGGATCCGGTGATCCTAATAGTTTAGGTCTGTAGTTTGCATCCTAGCGCATGTGAAAAAGCATCAAAAGTATAATGTATAAGTCTCCAATAATCCCAAACCACACTCATTCTCACCATCCACTCATCATCACATCTCACCTCCATCACACAACATCCCTCACATCATCCCTCATACTCTCGCCTAAGCGGCGAGGCGGCCTCCCGCACGCCCCTTGTCTCAACGGCCTCAAGCCGGACCTAGCTTCGGGGGAGAGAAGCAAAGCACAAGAGAAGACTAGCGGGATGAAACAGTTCACACGGGGGGATCATGACCGAGATCGCGGCTATACGTATAGTTTTAACTCTGCGAGTGTGTACACTGTACCCAACAGATCG
The DNA here is from genome assembly GCA_015844335.1 of Chrysopogon serrulatus. NCBI lineage: Eukaryota > Viridiplantae > Streptophyta > Magnoliopsida > Poales > Poaceae > Chrysopogon > Chrysopogon serrulatus. The sequence goes on along the minus strand of JADLZL010008209.1, from coordinate 108,676 downwards.
CCATCATCGACCTTGGCCGTGGTCTAAGCGAACACCGCTCAAGAACTAGCGCATTCCTTACCAGCCTGCCCCCAAGGTGGAGTAGCACACGGCGCAACGCATACCCTTGGGATCGTGATTAGGGTAGCCGGAACAACCATCGGCATCCTTCTCACTGTGCTCCTAGGGCAAAAACCCCGTGCACCTCTGCTCCAACAGAACCCGGCTTAGTCCACACTAGCCCAACGAACGGGCCCCGCCCATTTCGGGGCCTGCGGCGTGCACGTTTGACATAGTCCCGTGTTCCAGGCATGCAACCCACGACGGTCCTTAGTTGGCCAGAGCAAGCACCTTCCACCAATCTCATGTGGCTCACCTCTCTTAGGTAGCCACCTCCACCACGCCTAGTCCAACACCACAAACCAATATCACCACACAAACCAGATATGGGGCACTCCATGCCCCTAGGGCACCCTCCGGGTAAGACCACCTCTCACTCTGGCTGATATCTCCAAGAAACAGGGGGTCAAGACAAGAAATATCTCCGAAACTCCTCATATCACCACCACCCATGCGGGATTCAACGCTCCCAACGCGCTCACATGCCATCTATCTCGGGGGGATGTCCCAAGGACAACCCCAATCACCAACCCCAATCACCGACATTCCATCACACATCACATAACAAGGTATATATGTAATTATGATGGAAGTAAATGCAAGCAAGCGCACAAGCATATAAATAAGTGGCGAGCGCAAAGCCGGGTAGTCGGGGTGAAGAGGTTTCAAACAAGGCAATCAAGGCTCAGGCAATAGCATGCATCACATATACTAGCAAAGGAATAAAAGTAAAGCACTAGCATTTCTAATTGCAATGCCTAATAGGATTCTCTAAAAAAAGGTGCTGCCATGACACCTGCGATGTTGAGGAAGTAGTGATTTGCGTCTCTGGAAGTCGAGGTCGTCCACCATCAGGGTCCATCGCCTCCGGGTGCATCGCCGAGTCCATCTGAGCTCAACTCGTCGCTACGCGAAAATAAAAGACGACACGACTAGCAATAAGAACCAAGTAAAACTGCATTAAGAATTTACTCAAATAAGAAAACCAATTGCACTAGGAGGTAGAGGAGGATTTTAGAAAAATTATGAAATTGGTTTCATAATTTTTGGAGTTGAGATGAATTTTTGGTGAATTTCGGAAGTGGATCCGAAAAAGAGAAAGAAGGAGAGGAGCCGGATGGGCTTGATTGCTGGGCACATGGTCCAAAAGGAGGAAGGAAAAATGAGGGAGCTCGTGCGTGGATCATAGGCCGATTCAGGCCTAGTCCGGACTAACCAGCCCAGCTTCAAAGGAGGAGGAGAAGGACGAGCTGGGGCTTTGGGACTGGGCTGGTTGCAGAGAAGAGGCCAGCAGACCGATCATGCTAGGCTTGCAGCCCAAGATGTCAGGATACTACGCTAGCCAAGTGTTCGACGATATGCCTAAAGGGCTTCGCCGTGTCTGCGACGGTGGCATCGGAACCGCGCCACCACTAAGCGATCTCGTGCAGGGCAGGGCACTGGTGTGCAAGCCCTGGTTGGCGAGGTTCGTCCGGCGGCTGTGCGTGCGTGAGGCGTTACGGTCGTCCGGTGGCCATAGTGGCCGTGTTGCCGGGCCATGTATGTGTGTGTGCGACGAGCACGAGAGGCTGCATGCTGGAGCTGTGCGTGCGCGTGTGCTGCATGGTGGTAAGTGCGTGTGTGCCCAGCGAGGACGTGTACGTGATGCCAGGGTGCTGGTGCTCCGTCAATGGCTTGGGCTTGTACTCAAGCGTTGCCATGTTCGTGCGTGCGCTGCGGGGTTCAAGCTGCGGCGAGCTGTGCGCGAGGTGGTTTGTGTCTGCACGCAGCCGCGGGCAAGGGCTCGAAAGCCAGGACCTTGGGCATGGCGGCCACCAGTGGCGTCGAGGTGGTGCGCGCCGTGGTGTGTACGCGGAAAGAAACAGCCAGCTCGAAGGCCTTGCAGGCAACCAAGGTGAACAAAAAGGGTCGCTTTGGGTGCTTACCAAAAACAGGCTTGCCGGCGAGTGCAGCGTCGATGGCAGGAAGCTCGAGGCCAGGAATCGCGTGGTGCTCACGGTCCAGCGCCGTGCTCTGGCTGGGCGACGGCGTTGCCACGTCTCTGCAATTCGTGGAACGCGGCACTAGGCCGATCTCAAGCGATAGCAGAGACAAAGGAGGGAAAGGCAGGGGCTTTGGTTGAAAAAAAAGGCTCACCGGCAGATCGGGGAACACAGGACCGGCGGCTCGCAGGCGGACGACCTCACTGCGTCGGTCGGCGATGGGGCTCGCCGCTCAGATGGACGCCGTGCGAAGAACGACGTCGCGGTCGTGGCTCGTCGTCACGCCATGGGCGTCGGGGACGAGGGCTCTGTGGCATGCATCGCGGACGGCGAGGCCGAGGTGGTTCAAGGCTCGACGTCGAGCGGCCTGACGACGGCAGTGGCGGGGTCGCTTGCAGTCGGGGCGTCGGGGCTCACCGACTGCTGTCGCGCCAAGGAGGAAGACGGCGAGTTCCCCCGGTGACGTGGAGTAGCCGACTGCGTGTCGTGGGATGGCGTCACTGCCGTGGTGAGGTGAGGACAGGCCCCGGCTCATGGCACGACGTCGGGCGGCGATGTCGACGCGGAAGCCGTGCACGGCGCAGCTAGTTGCCGTCAGTGGACATCAAGGCTGTGCTGGACGGGTCGTGCAGCTCGTGCTTCCCTGCAACGGGCGAGGGGAGCATGGCATGGTGGCCAGTCATGGCGAGATTGATGATGAGAAGGGAGAAAGGTGGGATCTTTGGCTTGGGAAGGGCTCACCGGCGTCTTCACGGTGGTGTTGTTGCGGCTTGGGCTCGCCGCGGTGATCCTCGACGCAGCGCGACGTCGAGGCGGAGCGCGGTGCCGAGGGGCTCCGGCTCGACGGTGGCTAGGCGAGGAGGCTAGCCCGGGCTCGAGGACGGGGTGTCGTGGTGAAGGCGCGAGGTCCCGACGAGGTTGCGACGTCCGGGCTTCCTGCGGCTTCTGCGAGGCGGAGTTCGGCGACGAGCACGACGACGCGGTGGGGCGATGTCCAGCCTTGCCGCGGCAGCTCCAACGCGACGCGCGGCGGGGCTCCAACGCGACGCGCGGCGGGGCCACGCGTTGCGCCGCGAGCGCTGCGCGGCCGGCTTCGACCAGTGAGCGCCGCTGCTATGCTCTGCGCGTTGGGGAAGGGAAACAGGGGAGCAAGGGAAAAGGAAGCGGCGGCGGCTGCAGGGAGATGGCGAGGGAGAGGTTGGCCGAGGGCTTTTATAGGGGAGGCTCTAGGGCTCTGCGACAGCACAGGGGCTACGGAAGGCGGCGATCGTCGGCTTCCGCGCCACCGGACGCGTGGCGAGCATCCGTGCCGCGGCAGGTGGCGAGGTTGGCTGGGAAGGTTCGAGAAGGGAAAGGATAGGGGCGCCGGGTGCGTCGCGACGCGAGGCACGGCCTGGGAGCGGCCCCACGGGGGCATCGCCTTGGCTCCTTGCCGGCCACGGTTGCTGCGTGGTTGACGGAAAGCAGAGCAGCGGCGTTCTGTGACGGACGGAAAGCAGAAAACAGCTCCTGTACGGAGGAAGAAGAAGGAGACGGCGAGGAGACGGTAAAGGAAACGGAGGAAGTGACCCTGCGGCTGACGGACCGGGCCCGCAACGGCGCTGCTTCCCTGCGCGTCGAGTGCACGCAGGAGGGGGCGGTGCGGCTGGTCTGTGGCCCTTGCGCACAGGCGCATGCAACGGCGGCGGCGTTGTCCTCATCCATTCACTCGAGAGCAGGTGAGGGGAAGAGGGGATGGCGTCCTGCTGCTGGTGGCCTTCATGGGCTGGGCCGATTGGTGAGGAGGCGGTGTGGGCTTTGCGCTGGCTGCTAGCAAAAGGAGCACGCTTTGCTAATTGCACGGCCTGCCTAATTACGTAGCTCGTTCACCAACAGGCATGGGAGCATGCACCTGTACAGACAAGCTAGTTTAGGAGCATCTACATTGGTGCAAGGCTGGTTACGTGCTCACTCTGCAAATCAAGGCAACAAGGAGATAGCTGTGTGTCTTCCTATGTATGCTCTAGGAATTAGACAAGGAATTTACCTCCAAGCACAAGCAAGAACCAAATCACACATGCACTTAAGCTACATGTGGTGCACAAAATTAATTTGTAAACTCGATTTGAAAGGAAAGAGAGGGGTTAGGGATTTATTTTAGGAAATAATAAATCAAGTGTAGGTTTGCACTTTGAATTCGAGCGTGACTCGAATTCAACCAAGTTTTTAATTTATCCAAGAAAATCATTTTATTTCAAAACATCACTTGTCACATCGGTGATCAGTCTCCGTGACAAGTGGTTTATTGTAAAAGTTTTGAAACTCAGATTTGAATTTGGGGTAGAAAAGGAAAACATTTGACTTAAATGTGACCTAGAATTTACATGCAACACACACTGAGACAAAAATTTTAAAAAGTCGGGATTTTTATTACATAGGAATTTGCGGAATGTTACAGTCCTCCCCCCTTACAGAAATCTCGTCCCGAGATTTAGAGTGATGCTCAGTCGGTGAAGAGGTGAGGGTGCTGCTTCCGAAGCTCTTCTTCTTTCTCCCAAGTTGCTTCTCTTTCAGTGTGGTTGCTCCACAGAACCTTGCAGAAGGGGATGGTCGTTCTTCGCGTTTCCTTGACGGCTCGATCTAGGATCTTGATGGGGTGCTCCAGGTACTCAAGAGTGTCTTGCAAATCCAGGGCTTCTGTATGGACTTCTTCTTCTGGAACTCTCAGGCACTTCCTCAACTGGGAGACATGGAACACAGGATGTACACCAACTAGGTTGGTTGGCAGCTCCAACTTGTAAGCAAGCTTCCCAATTCTCTTCAAGATTTTGTAGGGGCCTACGAAGCGAGGTGCTAGCTTTCCTTTGACATGAAACCTCACGGTGCCTCTGAGAGGTGACACCTTGAGATACACGTAGTCTCCAACTCTGAAACTAAGATCTCTTCTTCTCTTGTCGGCATAGCTCTTCTGTCGGGTCTGAGCTATCTTTAGATTCTCTCTGACCTTGGCCACTTGTTCTTCAGCATCCTTTATTGTTGCCGGCCCAAAGAACTGTCGTTCTCCCACTTCTGACCACATGAGCGGGGTGGTGCACTTTCTGCCATACAAGGCTTCAAACGGAGACATCTTCAAGCTGGCTTGGTAGCTATTGTTGTAGGAGAACTCGGCGAAGGATAGGCTTTTCTCCCAATCTGATCCATAAGTCAAGACACAAGCTCTAAGCAAGTCTTCCAGAATTTGATTCACTCTTTCCGTCTGACCATCAGTCTGAGGGTGGAAAGCTGTGCTGTAATCTAGAGTGGTGCCCATGGCTTCATGAAAGCTCTTCCAGAACTTAGATGTGAACTGCGGTCCTCTATCTGACACAATGGACTTTGGAGCTCCATGCAGACGAAGAATGTGGTCAATGTACAAATCTGCAAGCTTATCTATGGTGTAAGAGGCCTTCACTGGGATGAAATGAGCCACTTTGGTCAAGCGATCAACGATGACCCATATCGAATCACTTCCTTTCTGAGAGCGAGGTAAGCCGACTATGAAGTCCATGCTGATATCTTCCCATTTCCACACAGGAATGTCTAGGGGCTTAAGCAATCCTGCAGGTCTCTGATGCTCTGCTTTCACTCTTTGACAGATGTCACATCTAGCCACATAGGCTGCAATATCAGACTTCATGTCCTTCCACCAAAATCTATCCCGAAGATCACAATACATCTTTGTGCAACCAGGGTGAATGGAATACCGAGAGTTATGTGCTTCTGATAGGATGGTTTCCCGGATCTGATCATCTTGTGGAACACACAATCGATTCTCCAACCACACTGTCCCTTGTGCATCAATTCGGTAGTTCTGGAGTTTTCCTTCTTTCATCAAACTTTTGATCTTTCGGATTTCCTTGCATGAATTCTGAGCTTCTCTAATCTTGTCTTCTAGGGTGTACGTGACTTGGAGAGTATGGAGATGACTTCTGTCACAAGCTTCAAGCCTCAGTTTCTCAAACTCTTCATGCAACTCAGGCAATCGCTCTTTGGAAACTAAGCTGTTGCAATAGCTCTTTCTGCTCAAGGCATCTGCCACAACATTAGCTTTTCCCGGATGGTAGTGAATCTCTAGATCATAATCCTTGATCAATTCTAGCCATCTGCGTTGTCTCATATTCAGCTCACTCTGAGTGAAGAAGTACTTGAGACTCTTGTGATCGGTGTAGATATCACACTTGTTGCTGATCAAGTAGTGCCTCCAAATCTTGAGGGCATGAACAACTGCAGCTAACTCAAGGTCATGTGTAGGGTAGTTCTTCTCATGATCTCTCAACTGTCGTGAGGCATAAGCAATGACTCTATCATTCTGCATAAGCACACATCCTAACCCTTGTTTTGAAGCATCACAATATACCACAAAGTTCTGATGAATATCGGGCAAGGCAAGGATTGGAGTTTCGGTGAGTCGCTTCTTAAGCTCTTGGAAGCTTTTCTCACGTGCCTCATTCCACACAAAGAGAGCATTCTTCTGTAGCAGCTCTGTCATTGGCTTTGCAATCTTTGAAAAGTTCTCAATGAATCGACGATAATATCCAGCCAATCCAAGAAAACTCCTGATATCAGTGACATTCTGTGGTTGCTTCCATTCTGTAACTGCTTCAATCTTGGAGGGATCTACAAAGAACACCATCTGCGCATCAACACATGGCCGAGGAAAGCAACTTTCTCGAGCCAAAAATCACACTTCTCAAACTTGGCATACAACTGATTCTGCCTTAGCTTCTCTAGCACAATTCTGAGGTGCTTCTCATGTTCTTCCGCTGTTTCTGAGTAGATCAAGATGTCATCAATGAAAACCACGACAAACTTATCTAACTCATCCATGAAGACCTTGTTCATCATATTCATGAAGTAGGCAGGTGCATTGGTCAACCCGAAAGAAACAACCATGAACTCATATTGGCCATATCTAGTGACAAAAGCTGTCTTGGGAATATCTTCAGGCCTGATCTTTATTTGATGGTAGCCAGATCTCAAGTCAATCTTCGAGAAGTACTTCGCTTTCTGCAACTGATCAAGCAAATCATCAATACGAGGTAGCGGGTACTTGTTCTTGATCGTGACGGCATTCAAGTTGCGGTAGTCAACACACATCCTCATTGAACCATCCTTCTTCTTCACAAACAAAGACGGAGATCCCGGGGGTGAGGCACTAGGCCCGATGAAACCCTTATCGATAGTTCTTGCAACGCTTCTTGAGCTCTACCAATTCATCACCGCCATTCTCGTATGGACGCTTGGCTATCGGTCCTTTCCTGGGGACTAAGTCAATCATGAACTCAATGTCTCGATTGGGTGGCATTCCTGGCAACTCATCTGGAAAGACGTCTGGATACTCACAGACAACTGGCACATCTTGCAACATCTTCTCTCTCATAGCATGAAGTTCAGCTTTCTCTGCATCATCAAGACGATGGGTAGCATCAATCTGCACTCGAAAACCTCCAGGGTGCTCTAAGCTAACAGATCGAGGGGAGCAAGAGATCAAACCCTTATGCTTTGTCAACCAATCCATCCCAAGTATCACATCAATATCACCATCAGATTTCAAGACTGCCAGATCTGCTAGAAATATAGATCCTGCTATCAAGAGCTTCACTGATTTGCATTCGAGAGTGCAACTGACATCTCCAAGGGGAGAGCTGGTGATCATGGCTCGGTTTCTATGTTCAGAAGGGAGGGACTGCCGTTGTACAAACTTTGAGGAGACATAGGAAAAGGTGGCTCCTGAGTCAAACAAGACTACTGCAGGGGCTCCTTCTACTTCTAGCTTTCCAAGCACGACTTCAGGGGATTGCATTGCATCTTGCGTTGTAACATGATTCAGTCTTCCATGATCTCTAGAGGATATGGCTAGCCTGCTTCGAGTTGGTGGTGCTCGATTCTCAAGTAGTCCAGGCAGAGCAGATAACTGACGCTGAGGGCAAACTTGGGCTTTGTGACCGATTCGGTGACATGTGGAGCAAACAACAATCAGCTTCTCCTGCTTCTTTATGCTCTTGGTGCGCTTGGCATGTTCCTCCGTACTGGGCTCAGGCATAGGTTCAACAGGGTATGGAGGTGTGATCCCCTTTGGTGGATAGTATAGTATAGCTGTCCCTGGCTTGTTGTGGTAGGGGTCCGGTAGCTTCCTATCACCAACTCTAAGCCTTTGAGAGCTCGAGTGAATAAACAAGATTTGGCCGAGACATCTTTCTTTTTCATGGGAAAGTGCTTCTTCATCTAGTGCAATCTGCTTTAGATCTATCTCCACGAGAGCGGCCTTGTTGATCGGCTCCTTCGAGTTTGACAAGTGTGAGCGACAAGAATGCTTCGCATGGCTTGGGGAAGACCCTTCATGTAGTAGTACTTCCTTTGCTTCTCAGATTCAGTGTACTCAGGTACATATCTCATTAATAGAATAAACTTAGAGGTGTACTCTCGAACAGACATGGTACCCATTTGCAAACTTCTAAATTCTTCTGCTTTTGCTTCCATAGTTCCCTCCATGAGGTGATACTCGCGAAATGCTTGTGCAAACTCTGTCCAACCAATGTTGGCAGGGTCAGGGTGTATAGCACAAAAGCAATCCCACCACGAGCAAGCAAGGCCTCTAAGCTGAAAGGTGGCAATGTTCACACCTTCCTTGTCAGTGCATCCCACTAGTTCAAGCCTTCTTTTGGTACTAAGTAACCAATCGTCTGCTTCAATCGGGTTGTCAGCATGGTCAAAGGTGAGAGGCTGTAGCTGGAAGAACTCCTTGATCTTCTTGCTAAAGGGCTTCTCAGAGGGGTCTGGTGCAACTGCATCGGCAATCTTCTGCAAGATTCGAGTCTGCTTTGCTATAGCTGCTGTCACACTAGGTGCTTCTAGAATCTCCAGTCCAGGACTCTGGTCAGGCTCTAGGTGTATAGTGGTCACACTAGGGTCGACGTCCATCGGACTCTCTAAACTAAGGCTAACAAAGAGATTGTCTTCCTCTTTTTTTGCTCGAGTCTTCTTCTTTTCTAACCTCGATATCCTTCTTAGGACCGGCATCCGGTTCACATAAGGGGGTAGGAAGGGTTAAGGCTAAGTTTAAGGTTATAAAAATAATTTTATTCTATGACTACACTCAAGCAATAAAAGCATAGGACAACATAAGAACCAATCACTCAAGCATCATTACAAACTTATTTCTAGAACTAACTAGTCGAAAGACATGGTAGGAAGGTTTCCAAAACGTTGGCTTCTTTAATCGGGGTAGTCGGTCTTTCAAAAAAGCAAGGTCAAGATGGGGAGAGAAGAGTCTTTTTTAAAAAAGTTTTCAAACAAAATGACTTTTTGGCTTCTATACTAACGTCCGGTTCTAAGTTTGCGACCTATCTTGTCAAGTATGGCTCGATACCACTGAAGCGAACCGGGATTTCAAAACTTGAAATTCCGACTCTCTTGCCCCTCCGTGATAGTCCCCTGTGATATCTCGGCTATCACGGGCATCCACTTTTCGATGATTACAAAGTCATACAACATCGAGTACAAAAAATAAGCCTAATACAATAATCTAAGTACAAGCCCACTGGGCTAAAACAAAACAAAACACCGATAAACTACTCGTAGCAGCGAAGCATGATGAACATCCAATCCACAGGCATCCTTGAGAGTAGATCGCAAACCAACTACTAATCTCAACACCACTGCAAGTCAGAAAAAAACTGCACACCACCAGATGTGTGCAGGCCATGGTCAGCACCGAATGAGCTTTGGTGGAAAATAGAAAATAAAGGGATCTGGTGATCCTAATAGTTTGGCTGTAGTTTGCATCCTAGCGCATGCGGAAAAGCATCAAAAGTATAGTATATAAGTCTTCAATAATCCCAAAACCACACTCTCATTCTCACATCCACTCATCATCACATCACACCTCTCATCACACAACATCCCTCACATCACCCTCATACTCTCAGTCTAAGCGACGAGGCAGCCTCCGCACGCCCCTTGTCTCAACGGCCTCAAGCCAGACCTAGCTTCGGGGGAGAGAAGCAAAGCACAAGAGAAGACTAGCGGGATGAAACAGTTCACAGGGGTGATCATGACCGAGATCGCGGCTATACGTATAGTTTTAACTCTGCAGAGTGTGTACACCTGTACCCAACAGGATCGCCATCATCGACCTTGGCCGTGGTCTAAGCGAACACCGCTCAAGAACTAGCACATTCCTTACCAGCCTGCCCCCAAAGTGGAGTAGCACACGGCGCAACGCATACCCTTGGGATCGTGATTAGGGTAGCCGGAACAACCATCGGCATCCTTCTCACCGTGCTCCTAGGGCAAAAACCCCGTGCACCTCTCGCTCCAACGTAATCGGGCTTAGTCCACACTAGCCCAACGAACGGGCCCCCCGCCATTTCGGGGCCTGCGGGGCGTGCACGTTTGACATAGTCCCGTGTTCCAGGCATGCAACCCACGACGGTCCTTAGTTGGCCAGAGCAAGCACCTTCCACCAATCACATGTGGCTCACCTCTCTTAGGTAGCCACCTCCACCACGCCTATTCCAACACCACAAACCAATATCACCACACAAACCAGATATGGGGCACTCCATGCCCCTAGGGCACCCCTCCGGGTAAGACCACCTCTCACTCTGGCCGATATCTCCAAGAAACAGGGGTCAAGACAAGAAATATCTCCAGAACTCCTCATATCACCACCACCCATGAGGGATTCAACGCTCCCGACGCGCTCACATGCCATCTATCTCGGGGGAAGTCCCAAGGACAACCCCAATCACCAACCCAATCACCGACATTCCATCACACATCACATAACAAGGTATATATGTAATTATGATGGAAGTAAATGCAAACAAGCGCAAGCATATAAATAAATAAGTGGCGAGCGCAAAGCTGGGTAGTCGGGGTGAAGAGGTTTCAAACAAGGCAATCAAGGCTCGGGCAATAGCATGCATCACATATACTAGCAAAGGAATAAAAGTAAAGCACTAGCATTTCTAATTGCAATGCCTAATAGGATTATCTAAAAAAGGTGCTGCCATGACACCCGCGATGTCGAGGAAGTAGTGGTTTGTGTCTCTCGGAGGTCGAGGTCGCCACCATCGTGGGTCCATCGCCTCCGGGTGCATTGTCGGGCCCATCCGAAGTTCAACTCGTCGCTACGCAAAAAAAAAAGACGACACGACTAGCAATAAGAACCAAATAAAATTGCAATAAAAATTTACTCAAATAAGAAAACCAATTGCACTAGGAGGTAGAGGAGGATTTTAGAAAAAATTATGAAACTGGTTTCATAATTTTTGGAGTTGAGATGAATTTTTGGTGAATTTTGGAAATTTGGATCCGAAAAAAGAAAAGAAAAGAGGAGCCGGATGGGCTTGATTGCTGGCGTTGGTCCACCAGCAAGGAAAGGAGGAGAGCTCGTGCGTGGATCATAGGCCGATTCAGGCCTAGTCCGACTAACCAGCCCAGAGAAAAGGAGGAGGAGAAGGACGAGCTGGGGCTTTGGGACTGGGCTGGTTGCAGAGAAGAGGCCAGCAGACCGATCATGCTAGGCTTGCAGCCCAAGATGTCAGGATACTACGCTAGCCAAGTGTTCGACGATATGCCTAAAAGTTAGAACTTTAGCATGCCGTGTCTGCGACGGTGGCATCGGAACCGCGCCACCACTAAGCGATCTCGTGCAGGGCAGGGCACTGGTGTGCAAGCCCTGGTTGGCGAGGTTCGTCCGGCGGCTGTGCGTGCGTGAGGCGTTACGGTCGTCCGGTGGCCATAGTGGCCGTGGCCGTGTTGCCGGGCCATGTATGTGTGTGTGCGACGAGCACGCGAGGCTGCATGCTGGAGCTGTGCGTGCGCGTGTGCTGCATGGTGGTAAGTGCGTGTGTGCCCAGCGAGGACGTGTACGTGATGCCAGGGTGCTGGTGCTCCGTCAATGGCTTGGGCTTGTACTCAAGCGTTGCCATGTTCGTGCGTGCGCTGCGGGGTTCAAGCTGCGGCGAGCTGTGCGCGAGGTGGTTTGTGTCTGCACGCAGCCGCGGGCAAGGGCTCGAAAGCCAGGACCTTGGGCATGGCGGCCACCAGTGGCGTCGAGGTGGTGCGCGCCGTGGTGTGTACGCGGAAAGAAACAGCCAGCTCGAAGGCCTTGCAGGCAACCAAGGTGAACAAAAAGGGTCGCTTTGGGTGCTTACCAAAAACAGGCTTGCCGGCGAGTGCAGCGTCGATGGCAGGAAGCTCGAGGCCAGGAATCGCGTGGTGCTCACGGTCCAGCGCCGTGCTCTGGCTGGGCGAAGGCGTTGCCACGTCTCTGCAATTCGTGGAACGCGGCACTAGGCCGATCTCAAGCGATAGCAGAGACAAAGAGGGTAAAGGCAGGGGCTTTGGTTGAGAAAAAGGCTCACCGGCAGATCGGGGAACACAGGACCGGCGGCTAGCAGGCGGACGACCTCACTGCGTCGGTCGGCGATGGGGCTCGCCGCTCAGATGGACGCCGTGCGAAGAACGACGTCGCGGTCGTGGCTCGTCGTCACGCCATGGGCGTCGGGGACGAGGGCTCTGTGGCATGCATCGCGGACGGCGAGGCCGAGGTGGTTCGGCTCGACGTCGAGCGGCCTGGTGACGGCAGTGGCGGGGTCGCTTGCAGTCGGGGCGTCGGGGCTCAGACTGCTGTCGCGCCAAGGAGGAAGACGGCGAGTTCCCCCGGTGACGTGGAGTAGCCGACTGCGTGTCGTGGGATGGCGTCACTGCCGTGGTGGCGAGGTGAGGACAGGCCCCGGCTCATGGCACGACGTCGGGCGGCGATGTCGACGCGGAAGCCGTGCACGGCGCAGCTAGTTGCCGTCAGTGGACATCAAGGCTGTGCTGGACGGGTCGTGCAGCTCGTGCTTCCCTGCAACGGGCGAGGGGAGCATGGCATGGTGGCCAGTCATGGCGAGATTGATGATGAGAAGGGAGAAAGGTGGGATCTTTGGCTTGGGAAGGGCTCACCGGCGTCTTCACGGTGGTGTTGTTGCGGCTTGGGCTCGCCGCGGTGATCCTCGACGCAGCGCGACGTCGAGGCGGAGCGCGGTGCCGAGGGGCTCCGGCTCGACGGTGGCTAGGCGAGGAGGCTAGCCCGGGCTCGAGGACGGGGTGTCGTGGTGAAGGCGCGAGGTCCCGACGAGGTTGCGACGTCCGGGCTTCCTGCGGCTTCTGCGAGGCGGAGTTCGGCGACGAGCACGACGACGCGGTGGGGCGATGTCCAGCCTTGCCGCGGCAGCTCCAACGCGACGCGCGGCGGGGCTCCAACGCGACGCGCGGCGGGGCCACGCGTTGCGCCGCGAGCGCTGCGCGGCCGGCTTCGACCAGTGAGCGCCGCTGCTATGCTCTGCGCGTTGGGGAAGGGAAACAGGGGAGCAAGGGAAAAGGAAGCGGCGGCGGCTGCAGGAGATGGCGAGGGAGAGGTTGGCCGAGGGCTTTTATAGGGGAGGCTCTAGGGCTCTGCGACAGCACAGGGGCTACGGAAGGCGGCGATCGTCGGCTTCCGCGCCACCGGACGCGTGGCGAGCATCCGTGCCGCGGCAGGTGGCGAGGTTGGCTGGGAAGGTTCGAGAAGGGAAAGGATAGGGGCGCCGGGTGCGTCGCGACGCGAGGCACGGCCTGGGAGCGGCCCCACGGGGGGCATCGCCTTGGCTCCTTGCCGGCCACGGTTGCTGCGTGGTTGACGGAAAGCAGAGCAGCGGCGTTCTGTGACGGACGGAAAGCAGAAAACAGCTCCTGTACGGAGGAAGAAGAAGGAGACGGCGAGGAGACGGTAAAGGAAACGGAGGAAGTGACCCTGCGGCTGACGGACCGGGCCCGCAACGGCGCTGCTTCCCTGCGCGTCGAGTGCACGCAGGAGGGGGCGGTGCGGCTGGTCTGTGGCCCTTGCGCACAGGCGCATGCAACGGCGGCGGCGTTGTCCTCATCCATTCACTCGAGAGCAGGTGAGGGGAAGAGGGGATGGCGTCCTGCTGCTGGTGGCCTTCATGGGCTGGGCCGATTGGTGAGGAGGCGGTGTGGGCTTTGCGCTGGCTGCTAGCAAAAGGAGCACGCTTTGCTAATTGCACGGCCTGCCTAATTACGTAGCTCGTTCACCAACAGGCATGGGAGCATGCACCTGTACAGACAAGCTAGTTTAGGAGCATCTACATTGGTGCAAGGCTGGTTACGTGCTCACTCTGCAAATCAAGGCAACAAGGAGATAGCTGTGTGTCTTCCTATGTATGCTCTAGGAATTAGACAAGGAATTTACCTCCAAGCACAAGCAAGAACCAAATCACACATGCACTTAAGCTACATGTGGTGCACAAAATTAATTTGTAAACTCGATTTGAAAGGAAAGAGAGGGGTTAGGGATTTATTTTAGGAAATAATAAATCAAGTGTAGGCTTGCACTTTGAATTCGAGCGTGACTCGAATTCAACCAAGTTTTTAATTTATCCAAGAAAATCATTTTATTTCAAAACATCACTTGTCACATCGGTGATCAGTCTCCGTGACAAGTGGTTTATTGTAAAAGTTTTGAAACTCAGATTTGAATTTGGGGTAGAAAAGGAAAACATTTGACTTAAATGTGACCTAGAATTTACATGCAACACACACTGAGACAAAAATTTTAAAAAGTCGGGATTTTTATTACATAGGAATTTGCGGAATGTTACAGGCAAGATCTGGCCTCTTTCCCTCTCGCACCATCGATCCACCTATCATCCCCTCTGTTCCCCATGATCCCTTATTGGTAGTTGCCTTTGGTGGCTCCTTGCAGATCCATCGTCAGGCGCTGGTGACAAAAATGCTACCGTTGAAAATGAAGACGCGAGAAGACATGGGCCTGTACCCCGTGATGCAGCTCCCACTCCAGATCTGCCTACCAACGATTTGCTTTCTCGAGGTATAATGCGTTTCAACTTTCTTCTCCCCTAAGCTGCTTGCTTCTGTGGTGCTCGGTTCAATCAATGCGACGATTGTGCATTATCTGCAGGTCAGGGCTGCCAGTGCTTCTGGAGTTCTGGTATAGCTTGGCTGGTTCTGGGATCTCAGCGTGAGTGCTGATTCCTGGCTGTCTGATGGGACCTCATGATCTGTCTAGTATTTTAGTTGTGAAACCTGTAGTGGTGGCGGTAAACACGGTGTTTGCCATTCTTAGCTAGGCAGGCGGTGGCAACAGCATGGAACATCAGTGGTGACCCTTGCACTCATGTTGACATGAACGGCACCATTTGTGACGACAACCCCAGCTTCAACACAGTCAGCAAGTGCGAGTGCTCCGGCCAGAACAACACTGTCTGCCACACCCCCAAGCTGTATGTGCTTCTCTCTATACGCGTGTCAGGCGCTTGATGAAAAGCTCATATGCGCCTAGCTGAATGGGCATAGGTAAAGGCCATTGCAAAAGCTAAATGTGTGTGTTTATATCAGACAAACAACAGTCATGGGCTTATGGCTTAGCTGATGGGTACTTGCCTTTCACCGATGTAGGAACGTATACACACTTAATGCAGTTGGCCCCATACCCACAGGAACTGCAGAACATTGGTATGTGCTCTCAACTTTCTTGCTCGAACTGCAGAACATTGGTATGTGCTCTCAACTTTCTTGCTCGAAATTGTCTGAGAGCCAAAACGTGATTTCTCAGGCTTCGTGTTGTTAACACAGTACATGGTTTCTAACTTGCTGCATAAAAAACTAAATCATAAGTTTCTAATAAAAGACAAGTTGCTTGAGCTGTGTAAGGGCCAATTCTACGATTTGATTTCTTAATACCATGACCAAAATGAACTGCTTATATCATCTCTTCGAAGTTGACATCGTGCTCATAGCTGTCCATTCAGTAGATGGACTGGGGGTAATCATTGAGCTGTGCTGTGTCAGAATTTATACATGTGTGGTTATAGATTATGAATTGTGATGCTAAATGATATTGTATGGAGCTTGGGGAGGGTGGTTATGCTAACCAAAGGTGATGAGTGCTTGTGAAAGGTAAGCTGATACACCATCCTTACAATTTGTTTGTCAGTAAGTTTCCAGCTACCATATTGAGCTTAATGCTACTTTCCTGTAGTAGTGTGAGGTAGTAGTTTGGCTTCTTTTTTTTTTTTTTTTTGTACTGGTAGTTCCTGTAGTACTGAAGCAAAGTTCGCACATTACTAGCTAAGTATTGTCAACTTAAGTTTAGAGTTTTTCCTCTGCTATTAAAAATAGGATGATATTTGTAACAAAAAAATTCCTCTACAGTGAAAAGGCTACCATCTCGGTTAAAGATCACATGTACCATCTTGTATAATCAGTAATCAAATGGTAGTTTAACAAAAGAAAATTGTGAACAAATCATCAGCGTGGGAACCCGAACCACTAAACAATACATGTGGTTATTAGTTTATGGCACTAATTTCACATAGTTTTTTGAAATATCCATGGTTTTCCTATGTCCTAATTCGCTTCTATAAAATATGCATTCCTGGCAGGTGAATTGATATTGATTTAGTCATTAAACCTTTCCATTTAGGGAGGGCAAGATACCACTGCCTGGCAGCACTGACAGAATTGCGGATGCTCGACACGGCACAGCAAGGCAGCTCTTCGGAAGGGAGGATGCTATCACCGTGCTGCAGGATGGCATGGGTTGCTTCACAATGAAGGAGCTGCTTGATCGAATGGGTTGTCGAGTGTGTATCACCAACAGTCCCAAACATGCTAATAATCTTCATATGTAGCTTCTTTTTTTTTTTGTTGTTGTTTCTACCTTCCGTCGGCAACTCTATGCCACCTCCAAGATTCGAGTCATAGAATAGCAATTTTCTCCAAACGAAGTGCTGTCTCACGTTGAAGTCTTTAAAAATATCTGATGGCATTTGTGTTCATTTGCACAAGAATCTTATTGTTTACACATAAAAAGAAGTTTCATCCAGTTTCGTCTTTCTATGGAGCAAGGAACTTTTTATAGCTTTAGCCAAATGGACAGGGCGCCTGTTATAGATCATGCATATGTACATTAAAAAATCTTCTCTATTTTTGGCCATACAGTTTATTGTTATAGGTTTTACCAAATAGTCCTCCTATTCTAGAATAACAAGATGTATTAGATTGACAAAGTAACCACCTAAGCCTGCTAAAATTCAAGGTTGTAGTAGATTATTCATGGTAGGGCGCCCGAAGGGCGCCTGATGTCCTAGTCTTTTATTAAAGGTAGTGGAACACGTCAAATTCTTGTGGCTCGTTGATGTTCTACGGTGTGGCGGGGTGTAGCTGCAACTGCAACCAAACAGCCTCAATATATATATGAGAACTGCTCCAGTACTCCCTTTTCTAAAAAATGCACAAATCTCAAAGCAGCACACCTTACTAATTATTAAATTATTAATTTTTCTTCTAGATTTCGCATGGGCTCAGCCCGTCCAACCCAGGACGAGTCTAGGTCCAGCCCGGATGTGTTGGTCGAGCTGCCACCGTTGGAACTCGCCGGGTTCATCACGTGCTTAGTAGTGGTGCCGCTCACCAATGCTGCTCCTTGATTGGGTACCTTGGCATAGGGCTGTCAGCGGTGCCCCTTTCTGATGGTGAATATTCCTGGCTTTGATGGTTTTGATCAGGTGTTCAATGGTGGTCTCGGCATGGGAAGAGAGTGACTGACAACACTGATCGGCCAGTTCTGCTACTAATAATCGTCAAAATAGGGTAGAGGTGGAATAACAAAGAATAGTCATTGTCTGAGAAAGATAACAAGAATTTCTTATGGATCTGGAAACTGGGAGCTTGAATCTTATCTCTTTTTTTCGTGATTCAATTGAGATTATACTCGCCGGCAAATGAGATCGGACGAGGAGGATGGGGGTGCTGCAGTCCGCTTGGCCTGCTTGCCGTTCCGTGGTTCTTGCTCGTCAGCCCGCCGACTATGGCTCCTCGGCAAGGGCGGCGTGCTCTCGTCCAACGAACGAAGAGGCTCCGAACAAAGGGGATCTAGAGGTCAGCGCTGAAATCGGGCTGGGTTGGACGGGCCGGACCCATGATGGACCCAAGAGGAAAATAATTAAGAAAATGATAATTGATTAAATGAGCTGCTTTGAGATCTGTGTATTTTTTAGAAAAAGGAGTACTGGAGCAGGTCTCTCTATATATATATTTTTTTTTCTCCTAAACTCATCTTGGTTGTGGGATCAACGACCGGATGAGGCACCAGTTCTCGATGGATGGAACATGCAAGAAACGAAACGGATCAAAGAAGCTTCTAGGGACCGTATGCACCCTAGAACCAAGGAACAAGATAAACGAGCGGGGATGGAGCGGGACAAGACAGAACAAGGAATCCACTGTAAAAAGTCAAACCTTGAGTAAAAAGTCTCGTACCCATATGAACCCAGCAGTACCCGTCGGTGTGCCTCTTTTCCAAGGGAGAGAAGAAAACTAAACTAGTGTGGGTCCACATCATCTTTTACTTTATTATAATATCTTTTGACCTCCGCGATTGTAGGTCTAAGCAGTAACAACGTTGATGCTGCGAAGGGCCAGGAGCGAAGAGCATCAAAGGCACATGCCATGCCACGGGATGACGGCTCAATCGATCACAATTCACAGGCACAGCCATCCAACCAGCAACCGGCAGTGACATCACATCCATGGCGAGGCACGGAGCGGGGTGACGACGGACTTGACGGCGAGGTACTTGTCGAGCGCGTGCATGCCCTCGTCCTTGCCGAATCCGCTCATCTTGCGCCCCCCGAAGGGGCAGTCGCTGCCCATGGCGAAGTAGCAGTTCACCCACATCACCCCGGCACGCACCGACCTCACCACCCGGTTCGCCACGTCCAGGTCCCGGGTCACCACCCCGGCGCCCAGCCCGTACCGGGTGTCGTTCGCCCTCGCGATCGCCTCCTCCACCGTCCTGCATGCAGCAAATTGATTAAACGCGTCGATCACCAATCAATAATGTAATGTGCCATGCAAGTTTGTAGTTACTGGCCAGATTAATCAATGGTACATTACGAATCGGTTTATTACGCACTTGAACTTCATCAGGCACATGACAGGCCCGAAGATCTCCTCCTTTGCTATGACCATGTCCTCCTGTTGGGACAAAATGGCATCTCTTGTCAGCAGTGGCGGATCCAGGATGCACACTCCGGGGGGGCTAAGCAATGAAGATTAAGGGCTAAAGCTGAAGATTAAGGCTGTGTTCGTTCGGCTGGAGCTGGTCCGTAGCTACAGTAATTTCTGAGTGGAGAAACAGCCAGCTCCAGCCGAACGCAGCTGCTGTCCAGCTCCAGCCAGCCAGCCGAACGCGGCCTAAAGGTAAATTTGAACTAAGCTACAGTAATCACTACAGTATTTACATGGGAAATCAACCTCGGGGGGGGCTGCTGGCATCTCTTGTCAGACGGTGAATATAGCGGTTAATTATTTGTGGGTGTATATAATTGCTGCATTTTTCGTTCGCAATTGCACCTTGACGTCGGTGAAAACTGTGGGCTCAATGTAGTAGCCTTTCTGTTTCGGACCACAGGCGGGTCTTCCCCCAGTCAGAAGAGTGGCCCCTTCTCTCTTGCCATGGTCGATGTAGCTGAGCACCCTCTCATATTGAGCCTTGTCCACCTGCACACATTAACAACATCGATAAACCTTATGCATGGTTCTGGGCTTCTTATGTCTTAATTTAAAATAAAAACACCACTGTATAAACAAACTACGAAAAAACAGCTCTTCATCAGGAGGTTCATTTATTAACCTGAGGGCCCTGGTTGACACGAGGATCACTGAAGGGGTCTCCCACGACCCAGCTCTTCATCCTCTCTGCCAGCTTCTCCTCGAATCTGCTGTAGATGCGTTCCTGCACGTACACACGGCTCGCCGCGACGCAGGCTTCTCCCTGACGACGACAGAGCGTGGATGCATGGTCGACGTGCGTTCGTTTGGTCAGTTATTGCTCAAGCTCACTGAATTAGCGTCAGGTTCGTGTTCACCTTGTTGAAGAAGTTGGCGCTGACGGCGAGCTCGACAGCCATGTCGATGTCCGCGTCGTCGAAGATGATGAGCGGGGACTTGCCCCCGAGCTCCAGGTAAACAGGCTTCAGGTTGCTCTCCGCGGAGGCCTTCATTATGAGGCGCCCAACCTCGGTGGATCCAGTGAAACTCACCTGAAAAATGCAGGAACGCCATCAAACTTTTGTAAACTACCTGCTGTCAGTGTTCCGTACGTACCATGTCAACGTCCATGTGAGACGCGAGCGCAGCTCCCGCCGTCGGACCGAAGCCCGGCACGACGTTGACCACGCCATCCGGGACTCCTGCCCGCTCGGCGAGGTGGGCGAAGTAGAGCGCGCTGAGCGGCGTCTGCTCGGCGGGCTTGACGACCACGGTGCACCCGGCGGCCAGCGCGGGGGCGACCTTGACGGCGAACATGGTGGAGGGAAGTTCCAGGGGATGATGACGCCGGCGACGCCGAGCGGCTCGCGCAGGGTGTGCCCCTGGAACTGGCCCCGCATCTTGAGCGTCTCGCCGTGGATCTTGTCGGCCGCGCCGGCAAAGTACCGCAGGCTGCCCGCCGCGTTGCCGATGTCCACCGCCTTGGTGACCGCCGGGTGCTTGCCGCCGTCCAGGCTCTCCAGGGCGGACAGCTCGTCTGCGTGCTGCTCCACCAGGTCGGCGAACCTCGCCATGATCCGGCCCCGTTCCTGCATGCCAGTGTCAACGTTGTTGCCCTCGTTGCTAATCATCGACGAGGACTCTCAACCCTGGGGGTCTGAAAAATTGCAACTGCGTGTGCAAGGTCGAGAATTCGTACGGATCCAGACATGCGTGGCCATTCGCCGTGATCGAAGGCGTCCCTGGCTGCCCTCACTGCCAGGTCCACGTCCTCTTTGTCAGCTTCAGCGACGCTGGCTATGACGTCCCCTGTGCGCGGGTCCCTCGTCTCGAACGTCCGGCCTGAACAGACAGGAGGGAACGATCTTGCAGCAGACATCTAAGTGCTTTTCAATTCGGCGCATAAGTACAGTTCGGGGTTAGTTATAATTTAATTTATACAGTACAACAACAAATAGAAAGAAACACGTGCACTGGGTAGAAAAAGCTCTGTTTGGTCACATTTTAAATAATTTGATATAAAGGACAAACTTAGAGCTATGTTTTATTTTCTTAAATGGAGGGAGTTGATTCGACGGATGAAACCGTACCGATGGTTAGTTTTGTACGGAAAAGCTCTGTGCAGCCCAGAGCCCAGCAACTAGCAAGAACTAAGACGAGTCCCTGGGGCCGCAAGTCGGAAACGGACAGAGGTAGCCATAGCGCCGGCTTCAGGCTGAAGCAGAGACTAGTCTCAGCTCTCAAGCAGTTACGTCAGGCGGAGCAGTGCACAGGTCTCGTACGTGATTAAAGTATGGATGCTAATTTCAAAAATGTGGGTGCTAACTTTTGTAGAAAATTTTTCACGTGGAACTGTTCAGATCATCTTATAGGGTTTTGAGTTCTGGATACAGACTAGTATCTTGTTTGTAGCGTAACAAGGTCAAGTAGGGACCGCAGCATGAGCGCACTTATCAGTGTTGCAAAATTATACCCCATGCGGAAGGAAGCAGCACCCAACGACAGCCAGCCCGGCCACGTGAAGGACACGAACCCAAACCACGGATGTCCACGTCACATGCGCCAACGAACGGCGGACACGCACCGTAGGCAAGGCAAGGACGTCCGATATGTCTTTTTAACGTGCCAGACCCCCTTTTCGCTGTGCGAGCATGTACTATGTAAGTACGTGTCACAGAACGCATGTTTTATTTTTTGTGCTGGAATTTCAGGGGCAGAAATGTCCTGTCCCGAGCAACCGTAGCACGTGAATGAACATGAGCGAAACCCAGAGCATGCATGACCCCGCTCCTCGCTATAATCTCGCGTGCCCTGCTTGCTAAATAATTCGCCAGCTAATAAAAGGTTGTTGATATTGCTCTGATGAATATACGTACCAGCTAACGGAGTAATAACTAGTTGTTAGCTGGATGGTAGATATTAGTAGATGATTTATTAGCTAGAGATCTAAATAAAACAACCGCTAATTTTAAACAGCTAACTATTAGCCACATATATAGCACCAAAAGTTCCAAACAAGTCTTTAGTAGTAGAGCAAGCAGTAAACCAGACGTTGTCGTTTAGCATGTCATTACTCATCACAGAGAGCTCGTAACACGTTACCGACTTGCATGCATGGCTTTTTTTTTTGTTTTGTTTTTTTGCGACGACTTGAATGCTAGCTGCATGCATGCATAGCTGTCCGCAGATCAATCTTTCCAAAACAAGAAAAAAAAAACTTGCATATATTGGTGTCAGGAATCGGAGCAACCGCAATGGCAATCAGAGATCCAGATCGGTCTCCATTCGGGTACGAATCGAAAGCAAGTAATCCCAACCATTCTCGACGACCGACTGCACAAGCGGCAAAAGGGCCGAAGCAGAGATACGGTGGATGCTGGAGTACAGACAGTACAGGTACCTGAGACGGCGTCGACGAAGCATCCGCTGATGAAGAGCTTGGTGAACCTGATCTCCGGCACCTCGAACAGCCCCCCGGGCTTCTTCTCTTCCCCCGCCGCCGCCGCCGTCCGGTCCGCACCGCCGTGATTGCTCTCGCTCCCCATGCCCCGCCGCCGCCTTGTCTGTCGCTACCCGCCGCTTGCTCTCGAGGCGAGGATGGAGGGTTCGCCGTGCGGAGAGGGGAGACTGGAGAGGGGCCGGCCGCCGGCCGTTCTCCTGCTGGGATTTATAATAAAAGACCCCTGCCACCAACCTCGCTGTCAATCTGTGCTGTGATCACACGTCGGCACGTCGCACACGGCGAGGCGAAATGGGTCCCCACCGAAGCGATCTAGGCACGGTGACCCGAGCAGCAAGGCTCGGTTCTCTATCCCGTGCTACACAGGCAAGACCAGCAGTTTATTCGGCCATTCGGACTTCGGAGCATGTAAGAGTCGTAGGGAGCGGCGCGACTCCTATCGTATTTGCCTGGCTTAGGCGTCTCAGTGGGGAGTTCCGTCTCACTGTTTTCAACACATGACTATATTGGTAACTGTGAATGAAATAGGCTCTCTCAGTGCACTCTTTCATTTCGTTATTTCATAGACGATTTGTATTATTTAATTCTTGCAATACGTTGTGATCTATTGTGTCATGTGAACTATGTGGTCATTATTTTTTTAAGAACTAGCACATTAGAATAACGCACTTTAAATTATTATACCATATTATATATAGTATCATCGTCATACAGTCAGAGAAACAATTAAACAAATGTAAAAGGATTAAAGGAATAAAAAATAGAGAAAGATGAAGCCAGCTAGAAAGAGATTTGACGGCTGGTTAAACTCAATGGCGGTGGTGTCCATCAATCTGGAGAACGAACACATGCCCAGAGGGAACAGGAGCAGGTCGGCCATGGAGATTTGACGGCTGCTAGCTCTGATGAGTCGGAGCGCACAAGGAGATCAGCAGCTGCCAAGGACGCGGCCGCATCGCACCTTTTGCTCCTCCGTCAGGACGATGCGGACGACTGCGTCAGAACATCGCTAGGCACAGCGGATCGGATGAAACGAAAGGAAGCGGCTCAGTGCAGGTTTCACTCGGTTTTCAACGCGTGGGAAACAGTGCGAATTCGTTTTATGGCCATGAAACTCCAATACTCTCTCTCTTCCTCGATACATGCAAAAGAGCAGTTTTTGCTGACATGTCACCTCATTTAATGTGTATGAAACTCTCGTGATATTCTCATTGAGACTGGCCTTACTAGGGACGCCCGGTTCAAGGCCCACACCATCTGCGGTAGTATGTGGCCCATTATCTGTAGAGGATCTGATCTGTTTTGTTCCTTTTTTGTATTTTCTTTTTATATATGTCTGTAACGAGAAAACTTTTATGCATGTACGTAGTGTGTATATATATAGTGGAAATAGTCCAATCTACTCTCCACACCCAGGAACATTGTCTAGATAACCCCTAAAAATAATTTGGTTCAATTACTTCTTCACATCTTGTAGTTAGTCAAACATATCCATTTATACAATTTGTCCTCCGCATTAAGTTGAGTTTTAAGTCCAAGTTTTGTAGGAATATAAAGAACTTAATCATTGGTGCTAGAAAAAATAAATTGCGAATTCCCATCATTAGTTTGTATACTTAAGGCATCTATTTAATCTATTAATACGTTAACACTTCAAATACTATTATGCAAAAACAATCATAAAAATTCATATTTTTTAATAAAATATTTTATGATATTTCCTATCACTTTACGAAATTCAAATTTGGGACTCAACTTGAACATGAGGAAATAAAAAAGACACATCTTATTAAGGGGTATATTGGACCAACTAAAATATTCAGATGAGGTAAATTCAAATACTGAACACAAAATTATTTTAGGGGTTATTTGGATAAAAAATTTTTGTGTGATTCCCATCAAGAATAACTCAATCACAAAATGCTTTTGATCAAGCTTGCATAATTAATTATTTATATAAACTCATTTTCTTTTATGTAGAGGAGGAGAGATGGAAGCAGGTTGAGCAAGATAGGATTTCACATATTCAGTAAGGCTTCAAGGTGGAAGAGGAGCATTGAGAATTGCTGTTTGTCGACGAAATATCAGCGGCAGTCTACCACGGGTATACCGAAGGTAGTGATTTATCGGTGGAGGCACGCTCTAGATTACAAGCAAGATGGAACAGAAAGAACAGCACACACGGTTTACCCAGGTTCGGGCCGCTAGATACGTAATACCCTACGTTCTGCTCTTCTGTTATTGATGAAAAAAGGATTCAATATATGCCCAGATCCTGATGATCCAAGCTGTGTCTAGATGAGTTGTCCTCTAGGGGACCCCTGCCCCTCCTTATATACTTTGAAGGGACAGGTTTACAAGTAAAATAGCCTATTTGGTACTATTACAATGTTTGTGCGGTGCATGTC
The DNA here is from genome assembly GCA_015844335.1 of Chrysopogon serrulatus. Taxonomy (NCBI): domain Eukaryota; kingdom Viridiplantae; phylum Streptophyta; class Magnoliopsida; order Poales; family Poaceae; genus Chrysopogon; species Chrysopogon serrulatus. Next base: position 83,642 of record JADLZL010008209.1, on the reverse strand, counting down.
GTGTGCCGCACGTCTTCATCTTGTAAGCTGGGCCATCTCGATGGTGCGGCCCATGTATAGCCACGAGGGTATATGGGGTCATATCCCCACAGCTAGTCCCCGAGCACCATGTATCTTGAGGAAAACGCCGTCTTGACGCTTGTCAACCAATGAGGCTTGAAGGCTTGCATGGTTGATCCAGTCACTTGAGCGGTTGGAGCTTGTGGTTGGTCTGCCGTCCAGTTAGGAGCGTACTGGTTCGCCGTTCAGTTCGATGAAGAGTCGACCACTGTATCTGTCAAGTACAGGTTTTGTTGAAAGATACATGTTGCTCTAGAAAAAAGAAAAAAGCAGTCCGTGTCTAGAGATGTGGGCCCACGACAGCTTATGATATTAGATATCATTGGCGTTATAGAAATCCGGCTTTTCAGAAAAACCAGAACTAAATGGTAGGGGTCAGACCCGCTTTAGAGAATGAATAGACCCAGTCACTGCTAGGTGACGTGGGCCCACGTAGTCTCCAAGGTTGGTAGAAGATGAGCATCTTGTTGTGGCAAGCTTTTAAGAAAAAACTTGACTTTTGTCGAGCTGGTCGATCAGTCGGAAGCTATGCCGACCAGTGTATAACCATGGTAAGCAACCAGTCTCCAGACAGACTGGTCAACCAAGCATGTGACTCATGGCCTGGCCGTGGGCCTAGTCCCCAGACTGACTAGTCGACCGGGTCGACCAACTGGTCGGTGATGAAGTCTTGGATGATGAACCCCCTCAACTGGTCCAGTCCCCGAGCGTAAAAGATGAGCTCGGCAACTGAACCGTACATATGAAAAATAAACATGAAGAGCGGTAGTACATGATGTACAAATAATTAATCTCTAGAGAGAAAATCAGCAGACTGATGTATTATACTTAGTATAATTGTTAGGCGAAAAGATGGTAAAAACTTTGTTTTTTAGCCAGTAAGCTATTTTTAAATAGCGTGAGTAGTGTAGTTCATCCTAGAGACATATCAGCTCGTTAGGTGACTAGGTGACCTCTGTGGAACAGCACCGTGCCGGAACGCTTAGGGCCCTAGTACCGTTAGAGAGCGACTGCTAGTATCTCCTGTGTTCTGTGGCTCGGAGCCGTAACACGTGGTCGGAGGAACTAGAGACAGTGCCTTTTCTGATAAAGTCGAATAGGAGGACATAACTGTTCGGCTTATGAGGAAAACATGCAGACATGTTGAAAAAGTTTCGAGCGCACTCTGGTAGTGGTCGGTAAAAATCATGAAGACGCATGTATGGCGAAGATATATGTAGAAGGAACGATGGAATATTAATTAAAATATTAATACTTAGCTTGTTCGATTCCGTAGTCGAGACCATGATGACGAGGCTATGCGGTGTGTGGCACCGAGCCGAGGCGACACGAGGCTGGTGGTGGTCGATGCGTGACCATATTTGGATCTGGTCGGTCCGAGTGGTCGGCATGGCTCGTACGTCCGTGCCGATGGTGATGAAGGGTGGTGAAGCCGTCCTTGGCAGATCGATCTTGGATCGATTCCACCAAGGAAGCTGCCGACGAGTCACAGACGATCCCGAGAGAGATCACGAGATCAAACTTGTCGGTGAAGTGGTCGATGACGTTGGTGCTGGAGCAGGCCGCACCGCCTCCACGGTTCCGGTGGTCGTCGCTATGCCGGACGCCCATGTGAACGCACCGACGGTGAAGGTCAGACCCGCCTCGAACTCCATGGAAGCGATGAAGGAAACCATCTTGCTTGCTCCTAAGTCTGCACGCGCACCCTCTACCTGGCGCGCCACTGTCGACGAAATATCGGCGGCAGTCTACCACGGGTATACCGAAGGTAGTGATTTATCGGTGGAGGCATGCTCTAGACTACAAGCGAGATGGAACAGAAAGAACAACACATACGGTTTACCCAGGTTCGGGCCGCTAGATGCGTAATACCCTACGTCCTGCTCTTCTGTTATTGATGAAAAAAGGATTCAATATATGCCCAGATCCTGATGATCCGAGCTGTGTCTAGATGAGTTGTCCTCTAGGGGACCCCTGCCCCTCCTTATATACTTTAAAGGGACATGTTTACAAGTAAAATAGCCTATTTGGTACTATTACAATGTTTGTGCGGTGCATGTCGTGTGCCGCACGTCTTCATCTTGTAAGCTGGGCCATCTCGATGGTGCGGCCCATGTATAGCCACGAGGGTATATGGGGTCATATCCCCACAGCTTGTCTTTCGATCTAGACTTTCTCAAGCGCTAACTGTGCTACCTTTTTTATTTGATTAGATCTCAACCTTGCTCAAGTGCTAAACTTGTTGGTTTGCAATTGTCGATGCTTGATGATCAGCAACACGTCATGGGGCTACCTGGGAGTCTGGGACAATGATTGGTGAACTTCGACGCATGCAGAACTCAACGAAAAACGGAAATACAATGATTTGTACTGGTTCAGGCCACTCAAAAAGCGTAATACTAGACGTGTGACTTTGCATTGGTTGGTTGTATGATGTTGATTGTTTTACAAGGAGCGCGCACATGCCTCTCTTTATATAGTCCAGAGGGTAGGGCATATTGATCTAGTCCTAATTAGTTACAACAGAAGAGTTCTGGTTCTATTATATAGACTGACTTTCTTAGTAATTCGATTAGGTTGGCTCTTGAGTTCTTGACAATCATGTCACCTTGCTTCGTGTCCTTCAAGCAAGCCATCATTTGGCCCAAGGCCCATGGCGAGTAGCCAGTCCAGTGAGGAATCTCATGGATCATGGTTCGTCAGCAATATAGTTATAATCCTCTATAAGAACATTTTTTTTTATCAAATGGTTGTTTCGTTTTGGTTCAACTTGTAACTGTAACGATGGCATGCTTGGCATGAGATGATGCTATGATAAGTATCAACTCTTGTATATCAATGGATGTGTTAATATTAATGGTTAGACCAAATTATTCAACTTTGAAAATCTCATTCTATTTGTAGCTGCAAACCAAACACCGTAATGGTATTGGATACCTTTACCACTTGCAACCAAACAGATTAAGCAATTAGTGATCCAGCATGACGCAATGGATTTCCCATACGGTTTGCCTTACTAGTTAGTGAACCAAACACTACTCAAGTTGCTCTTAAACCACATGATTGTTCGGTTATCTTGAAACGATGCCTTGGAATGATTCTTAGCTGAATTGGTTCATTTTGATCGGTGGAATGGTTCCTAGGCCTATAATAAGGCCTCATAAAATAAAAAGTTTGCTCGAAGACGTTTGGTTGGTCGGATAAGTTGACCGATAAGAAAAGCAGACCGATTTTCATGAAAAAAAAATAATGTTCGAACGATAAAACAAGTGAACATGACACCTAAGGAAAACCGGCGGCGTCTTTTTCTAATCCGTGGGTAGCAGATGTCATCATTCGTGACATAGCATGTCGACATCGCCGTCCACCACGGGCTCACCTCACTCACCGACGCCTGGGCCCGTGGAAGCCCGGCCGCGCGTGGTCGCCACCCGATTGGCCGGTGGAGCGTGGCCGGTATAAAGCCTACTCGCGTGAGCCACACGCGCACGGCGCACACAAATCCCCCTTCCTTCACTGCGGTCCCGGCAAAAGTCAACTCAGCCAACAAGCGCCGCTGCCCGCAGCCCGCTGCGGCCTCACCTCACGGTCAGGGGTGGTTTGGGGGGCCGCCGCACGGCGGGCGCAACGTCGGGATGCAGTCGCTGCAGGACAAGGCGTCGGAGTGGAGCGGCGTGGCGGCCGCCGACGCCTTCGCCATCGACGAAGTCAACATATTCGAGTCCCTCGGCGGCACCCCGCAGCCCTTCGTCGACCTCTCCACCAATTTCTACACCAGGTTTGTCCGTCCGTCCGTCCATCGGCCATCTATCCCTCCCTCCCTAACTCGTTCTCCTCTTCTTTGAACCAATCCGATCTAGTATGTTTTCGCTCGTGTCGTGCCCTGTTGAATTTCTGGTTTCATGGCCGTGTCTTGATTGATTGGATTCTATAGGGTTTATGAGGACGAGGAGGAGTGGTTCCGGGAGATATTCGCGGGGTCGAAGAAGGAGGACGCCATCCAGAACCAATATGAGTTCCTGATCCAGCGCATGGGCGGCCCGCCGCTCTTCTCCCAGAGGAGAGGTAAAAGTTGCTCGTGTCTCTTCTTCGTCTTTGACCTGTGGGACTCCGTGTGATTACTTAAATTGGGTGGAGAAAATGAGGGATGAATGTAGTTATAGGATTTTGGTTAATTTTGTGGAAAAGTCATTTAGTTTGGTCTTAGCTACTTAGCGTGGAAGCGCGGAAGAAAATATGCTCTGGTGTCCTTGCGCACTGCCAGTCATGTTACTGAAACCTGAAATGTACATCATACATGTTTAGATGATTTACTGATATATAGGGGAACTCCATGATATTCTTTTTACACTTTCTGCACTTGCAAATGTGTTACCAGTCATATTTTCTGCTAATGGATTAGTTAGTGGAATTGCTACTATTGCTGTGTTTCATGATGCTATAATAACTTCCAGGTCTAAAGTGAGTGCGTTTTTTTCCCCGCCTCTAGGGGTCTGTAACTCTTCTCTATTAATGAAATTGGTACACTCTTGTGGCCGTTCATTAAAAAGAAAACATGAAACTGATTGCCATATGAAAAGCTCAAGTTGTGAATAACTCATCCTAGTTAAGCCTAAACTTCTAGGGGGAGAAATGAGTGTGTAGTGATTCAGCTCCTGTTTACATTCTCGTTAAGTCCCCCCCTCCCCCCCCTTTTTTTGACCGTTGCCAGCCCTGTTGGTTCTTTCATGTTGGCCAGCAGCATACCTCCGTGACACTCATATCAATTCAGTTCTTTAAACATATAGTTATCACTATCAGCAGTATTTGCTTGAGTGCTTCATGCCTCACCTGAGAGTATCCAAGCATTTGTCGATCTGTTTGTTCATCAATTGGTCCAAAAGTGGAGTGAATATTTTTCATTTCAATTATTGCTTGCTTTGATCAGGGGACTGATTTTACCATAACCTGAAGCACCTAATTCACTAATAGTACAAGTTGTAATTCTTGATTGAGGATGATTTTGTATTCTGTAGTCACTAATAGAATGAAAAAGATTCATTTAGCCATTTTCTGCTGTTGTTCTTTTGCATGTCTGGCTAGATGATCTGCCCAAAATGAATAAAGAAATGAGTGTCTTCATGTTCAGTGCCACTATTGTTTCTAGTCCATTTTACTGTGGTTAACATTATGCGGTGATAGTGCCTTGCTTTTCTACCTTGGTATTTTCTATCCATTACTCTCAAGATAATTTGGACTTGTAAGCCCAATTTGCCTGGTTTTTCTTGCAGGACACCCTGCCCTTATAGGACGACATCGACCATTCTTGGTTACCCACCGAGCTGCAGAGCGGTGGCTACACCACATGCAACAAGCTTTGGATACAACTGAAAGCATAGATGTGGACTCAAAAACCAAAATGATGAACTTTTTTAGGTCTGCATTATGACTTAAGTTTCCCAGGTTTTTATATCATAATTAACCAACAATTTCACTGACACTTTCCTTTGTTTTCTTTTTTTCCAGGCACACTGCTTACTTCCTTGTTGCTGGCAATGAGATGACAAGGCAACAGGGCCATGGAGTAGCCTGCAAACACGCAACAAGTAAACCAGCTGAGTAACTATTTTAGCCATGGAGCTGGTAACCATTGGAATAATTACTGATAAACCTTTATCTAAGGTGCCCTTATAGCATTCCGTACACAATGGAGTTCAAACAGCCTCCACATTCAAAGAAACAATGGCACTGACTCTTTGTAGGCTTTATAGCCATTCTTGAGCAGAGAGCGTACTCGAAGTGGATAGTTGTAGCTTCCTCCAATATGTTTTATCCTTCTTTGCCTCTTGTGAAGATGTCTCTTTTTTTCAAATTCGATGTCACTGTAGCTATGACGGGTTTGGATGGCTACCACAGGTTACCACACACATCTTAAGCATGCCACACTTATTTAAGGTCATATTTGTTTAATTTCCTAAAGTTTGGCAGCCAAAGAAAGTTATAGCCTATTTAGCTCGCTGCCAAGGAGAGCCTAGCTAGGCTGGCAGGGACAGGCCAATGACATGCAAAAACGGTTCATTGAATCCAAAAGATCAGGCTGAGCAGATGACTTGTTTGGTTGGTTGATATGTCATTAAACTGAAACAGGTACTAAAATAATTTTAGTTTGCTTGAATCGATTGTATGATACTCAATTTTAGCATATTAAGACTTAAGTTTACTTTGAAATATATCAACACGCCTTAAATTATGCTAATTATCTACTAATACTGTCACTGAGCTGTTAATACCCTGCATCCCATGATCTAGGGAAATGGATTTTATTCACGTTTCCTAGGAGTTCGCCAAGCACTTCTGCATGCCGCTGGACTGGCTAGGTGCATGCCACATACTTGCTAGAATTTCTAGCAAAGAGTACTAGTTAGGATCTAGTTGTTCATCACTGACACCTTAGGATATAGTTGTTCATCACTGACACCTTTTGTAAATTGGTGGATACCAAGGCCCTCACAATTTTTGAAAATTTGATGAATTAATGGTTTGTTTTGATTATATTTATTTCCTATGCGTCGTGTCCTTGCAGTTGCAGTGCCTGTTTTAAGTTGTAAACGCAATCATTATTAGTCCTTAGCTCACAGTCTGTATGCTTGAAATTTTGAGCTCACAGTTTTTGACTTCTTTTTTAGCTGAATGGTAGGTGCTCTGCCTTTGCATTTAAGTAGATATGCCGAAAACAGTACAGATTTAGACTCTTGCTAGAAATTCAGGATGCTAAAAGGGAAAATAGTGGAAATAAGGTAGCAGTAGATTGCAGCCTTGTCCAAACCTGCATATATACTGGCTAGTTATGTACAGGATATTGCCCATGCTCTGTTTCATAGAGGAGGATGTCTTGCGTGATTAGGCTTTCTATCTGTGTGATCGTTTGTTCTTTGTTGTTGAAAACTCATCTGCATCTCTACTTCCGCAGTTTGTTGTTGAAAACTCATCTGCATCTCTACTTCCGCAGGTTCCAGACGGTGTATAAGCACGCTTTCTGTCTTATCCCCAAACTGCTCAGCCCAAACATAGGAGACCGAGTTATGTCTATCCCCAAACTGCTCAGCCTAAGCATAGCAGACCACCAGAGCTTAATCCTTGTACTTCTTATGGTCTGAAAGACCATTGGAAGGGTTAATTTTTGAGCTAATAATAAGGACCAAACAGTACGTGAAAAGGTTCAGTTTTTAAATTTCTCAAAGGTTCAGTTTTTAAATTTCTCAAACAACAATGGTAACGTTCAATGTCGTGTAAAATATATATGGTGGTGAGAATAATGGCTATGACACTGGTACCAGTTAATTATCCTGCTACTTTACTGGATAACTCGTTCCTGGAAAAGATTCGGGTTTGTTTGGATTCCATCTAATTTGATATTCTGTGAAACAGACGCAGCTAATATAAAGGGAAAACATGCTGACATTGTAATGAAAATAGAAAAAGCATACTAGAACTATAACTAACTAATGCCACATGTTTGTCGGTAGAACCCTGTGTTCTTGTGAAACTGAACATAACAGAAGTGCTCGAAAGATCAATCTAAACACCAACCTAACAGAAGTACTGAAATGATCATTCTTTCTAAACACCATTTGCACCTTTGCCTAGGACGTCATCATAGGTCTCCTGCAGCTCTTCCACAAGCTTCTGCAAAGCCATGGCCGAAGTCCCACCGTGGCTCACCGCTGCCTTCGCTGCTTGCTGCGCCCACGCAGCCCTCTCCCGCATCCGCTTCGCCGCCTTGCCTTCGGCGTCCATCAGCTCCCGCACCTTCTCCTCCACCTCCGCGCTCCCGACGACGTCCGCGCCAGCCTTGAGCGCAATCCTGACGCCGACGCCGATGATGTTGGCCACATGCCTTGCGTTGAGGTGCTGCTCCGCTATCATCGGCCACGCCAGCATGGGCTTCCCGGCGGCGAGGCTCTCCATCACCGAGTTCCACCCGCAGTGGCTCACGAACCCACCGACTGCCTCGTGGGCCAGAACGCTTCTCTGCGGGACCCATCCACGGACGATCCGGCTGTGGGGCCCCACGTCCACCGGCGGCGACCATGTGTCAGATCGGACGGCCCAGAGGAAGGGATGGCCGGAGCGCACCAGCCCGCGCGCCAGCTCGTCCAGCTGCGCGTCCGTGATGTGGGCCTGGGTCCCGAACGAGACGTAGACCACCGACCCCGGCTGCGCCGCCGCCCTCTCGTCGAGCCACGAGAGACAGCCCTCGGGGTCTTGCTCCGTCTCGCCGTCCGGCATGTCGTCGCCGGCGGCGAGGAACAGCGGGCCGACGAGCCAGGCACGGGCTCCCGCCTCGTAGAAGGACTCCAGGGCCGGCACGTAGGCCTCGTCGAGCGCGGCGAAGCTGTTGCTGAGGACGCCCCAGCTGCGCACGTCCGAGTCGCCGATCTCGTCCATGAAGAAGCGCGTGAAGGGGGTTGTCCGGGTCGGCCCTCTTGGTGACCCCGTCGGGGACCTCCTCCGCGCTGACCACCACGTGCTCCGGCATGCCGGGCACCCGGATTATGCACCCGGGCTCGAAGCTGGGCGGCGGGCTGACGGCGAGCGCCTTGCAGATCGCCGAGGCGAAGCAGGACATGCCGTTGAAGACCACGCGGCGGACGCCCGCGTCGGCCGCGACGCGGCGCGTGAACCCGAGGAAGAAGTCGGAGACGAGCGCGAGCGGCGGCGACGGGAGCCCCGCCAGGAAGTCCGCGAAGGGCGCGCGCAGGAGCCCCGTCGCGTGCATGAATGGCAGGTGCAGCGACGGGCACGGGAGCGCGTCGGTGGACTCGACGCCCGCCGGCAGCGGCGGGAACGGCGGGAACGGGAGCGCGACGATGTCCACCGACGAGGGCAGCCGGCTCCGGGCGAAGGCCACGTTGCCCGGGGTGGTGACCAGGGTCACGCGGAGGCCGAGGCGGCCGCGGCTCCCGTGTTGCTGCGCCGAGAGGGCTGTGGCGAAGTGGAGCAGCGGGAGCATGTGGCCCTTCGCCATGAAGGGGAAGATGACGACGTGGTCGCGGCCTGAGAATGGCACGGGAACGCCGCCGTTGCCGGCACCGTTCGCGCCATGGGGTGCCGCGGGTGTGGTGGCAGGAGTGCCGTTGGTGCTGGCGGCGTTGGTCATGGCAAGGGCACCGTTGGTGGCGGCGGCGGTGTTCGCCGTGTTAGGGATGCGGCTTGCGTAGTAGCTGCAGGAATACAGTTACAGATTCTCTCCTATTTGTGAGGCCATCCCAACAGACTTTCCGAATTTTTTTTTGCATGCATACTATATGCACCATGCGGCTATGCATACATATCTTGGATTACTTCCACGTGTCGAAACAGAATGATCCAACCGTGCGTGCTGCAGCCCAACAACACATATGTATTGACACATGCACGCCAAGGTCCAACCATGCATGCCGCAGCCCAACAGCAGTCCATGCGGGGGTGGTTGTTTTGACTAGTAGTACTAGTTCATGTGGCAAATAATGATGGTATGTATGTATGGAGAGGCGCATGCAATTTTTTTCCAACTTCCCATAATCCCATTCCTTCTCCTTCCCGTGAAGACCGGTTTTCCGATCCTGCGCTTAAAATCGCGTCCAACATTACAGATTCTGTATCCCCAACTCCTTTTCCTCAAGTCCTGTATCCCCCATTTTCCGCTCGATAGTTCAAGCGATCAGCAGCGCTCGCCATCCGCGGCGCGCGAGACGCGAGACTCCCGTCCGCGTCACACCTCTCTCCCGCGCGCACATCTTCTTTCGCGCGGGGCTCCCGTCTCGCGAGCGGCGAGCGAGCCCATCTTCTAGTAGCGCAAGTGCCGGTATGCTGGGACCTGGGTGGAGATCGCCGGGGTTAGTGGCTGCGCCGACGAGTCGTCCCCCTTCTCCTGGCGGCGTGGGACTGCGCCTGCGACCCTGCGTCCATCCCCTTCCCCAACATACCCTCTGCTGAGTTCTTTTTTTTTTTTTTGGGGGTTCTATTGCTGTGTGAAAAATGTGTGGTGTGCTCCGTACTGCAGTTTCAGCTTCAACTGGAATGCTGAGTTCAGTGAATTACCAATCAGATAGCCTGCTGTTGGGGGCAAGGTGTGGCTCTGCCTCTGCGCCCCCCCCCCCTATCAGCTGCGGCGCCAGGTCCCCCGGCCCGCGAAATGGATGGAGCCGGCGGTGAATGCAGCCGCGAAAGCCACACGCTCACACCCGTGCGAGCGGCATGCGCGAGCATTTCGCAGGGGGCGCGGATGCACTCGGTGAAGCGCATCGCCGAATGTTGAGCCCGGGATTCCGCGAGCTGCACGCGGGTCCTTTCGGCGCAAGCCCAGGCCGAGTCGCGATTCTGAGACGCCGCGAAGAAACGTGGATGCATGCGACGAGGAGCGAGCTCGTACGTCGACGCGCAGGGTTTCACCAGTGCGCGTGGGTCGTTCAGCTTTACACTTTTGAGGCGGGCCTGTGGGGCCCGCTGTCAGAGGCCTTTTCGCTAGTATCTAGGAACGGCGCACTTGGGGAGGCCACAAGGTTAAATGTACGGAAGAACTCCTAGGGTTTTTCCATCTCCCCTAAGTAACTGCCTACAGGAGCACGGGTGAAACCGTCCGCGGGGCGAACGGCCCCGAGGACTATAAAAGAAGAGGGGCTAGGCCCCCAGAGGAGAGAGGGGCAGAGACGGTTTTTAGTGCGCTTCAGCTTGCCGCCTTGGCTCTCCACCACCTTGCGATCTTCCTATAGATCCCGCAGTTTAAGTTAGTTTCTACGAAACAACACCTGCATAAGGCTATCACAGTGAATTACCAGATGGCATGTTTTTGCTATCTCAGATGAAACAATTGGGATGCAAGTGCAACTCAAATTATTCGATCTTACAATTTCGAACTAGTTTTTCTAACTCCTTCAGGAATGGAAGTTGAACCGAAAACGCTGAACATTTTTCTCAATTTTGGTAGACTGTTCACTGTTACTGCTTGTCTGCTGGACCACCCACAGTTTGAGCTTCATTTTGCTCTGCGACTTTCCGCTTTCCCCGTCTCAGAAGCCGACATGGGAGCGACGTATTTCCTGTACGAGCTGGAACTCTGCTAGCCGAAGCAAATTAGCCAGGCTCGACGCGAGCCAGCACTGGGAGCTGGGAGGCAGTCGCAAGCCAGCGCATGGAGGCGGAGTTAACTTGTCCACGCGTCGTCGTTTGAGTGGTGTATCCCCCATTTTCCGCTCAGTTAGTTAAGCGATCAGCAGCGCTCGCCATCTTGCAATTTCAGGTGCAACTAAACCAATTTAGCAGTAGCTTTTCAGCTTCTTCAGGAATGAAAGTTGAACTGAAAATGCTAACTTTTTCTCAAATTTTGTAGACTATTGCTCGTCTGTTGCATCACCTACAGTTTTGAGTCTTCATTTTTTTTTTTGTCGAATTGTTGCTACTTATTTCTGCCTCAGAGCGATGTCCCCATCTTTTCCGTTCGGAAGTCCTGACTGAGAGTGGCTGCTGCAACCTGCAATGACGAGAATGGAAGATGGAACACTCGTTTGTTCCGTGTCTGCTCTTGAGTTCGTTTGTATGACCACAGAGGCTTGTGTGCCCGTGATCGGCGTATGCATGGGGGTTGACATGTTCACTTGTTGCTTTGCTTGTGTCGTGACAGTAAATTACAGAGGCCTGGTACTGAGGGTACAACGTTGTAGGAAGCATGAATGGCCAGAATTCAAAGTTGATCTTTTCCTGGCTGTTATTCTGAACATAATATCTAGATAGAAGCATGATAGGAACACGAACAACACATGCATAGAAAATGGTCGATCCGTTCCCATCCTTAGCGCTAACTGTTACTATTACACGTGACACTGATGAGCTCACGTGCCAGAGCGAGCCCAATTGAGTGACCCCTTTTCTTTTTTTCCCCCTTTTTGCAAGACGTCGTCTCTCTCTACATATATACCTCAACCTTTATTATTATTATGATTATTAATATTATTTTCCCTCTCTTCCAAAAAAAAATATTTTTCCTCATCCGTTCCTCACCAGTTCTCTCATTTTTCCCCCCGGCCTTTTGCAGACCAGTCCCCGCTGTTTGTGTTCATTCTGAGCTGAAATCTATACATTCTCGCATTCCATTCATTTTCATGTCATCATCTTTTTTTTTTGGAAAAAAAAAGAGATCAATGACATATCTGTGTCATCCAGAAGAAGAAAATTCTCACCATTATTTATTCCACTCCAGTTTATTTTATTCTTATTCATCAAACCATATAATAAGCACAACTGCACAAGTACATGAGATAGCTAACAACATGCAGTCGTGCACACATGGTGCATCATTTCATCGTAGAGTTGTACTATCCCAATCAGTTTGGGCACTGTATACCATACGATGATTGATGGAGGACGCCATCAGTGACGCGGGTTCTCTTTCTCTCCGTTCGTTGCGCGAAGCGGTGTGGCACCAGGCCCGCCACCGCGAGGGGGCCGGGAAGGGGGACGCCCACGACCTGGGCACGCCACGCCGCACGCAGGATGGTTAGGGTCCAAAGCGCCACCGCCAATACCTAACCATGGAAAATTGGAAATTTGGAATTTTTCATGTCAAATGCGTAGTTTCTCATCAATTTGCAGTACACAACCTATAGTCCTCTGCGTGGGAGATGCTACAGGACGAACAATATATATGACAACTGAGAGGTTAGAGCAATTTAGAAAAAGCATCCCAAGAGGTTGAACCGCGGAGATGACGAGCAGTGACAGCACGAGGAGACGAGCGGTTTTGGCCGTGGATGCCATCGCACTTTAGCAGTTTAGCTGGTTAGCTGGTTGCTGAATTGGCCCTCTGGTTTCCCACGAGTTGGAGTATATGCTACCGAGCTACTGCTTGCTGAAGCACTTGGATCTTTGGAGGCCGTATTTATAGGCATCATATATCACACGGCCGCATAAGAAAAACAAAGGCATTTCCGATCCGTCCTTGTAGCAGCGGAGACAGTGATACCCTTTATGTTTGCTCGTCTCGGTAATGCTATGTTAGAGCGTCCGGACGCCCGGAGTTCCTCCAGATGCTACGTATGTGGTCTCATATTGTCCATGTATACGAAGTAGTACCAACTAGAGTTTAAAAAGTTATAAAATATCAAATTCCAAGCTAATAAATAATCTAGTCCATGAAGTAGATTTCAATTCCTTCAAAATAAAAAAAAATGATATCCAAATAGACCAGAGAAATTCAAAGACGTCATTGGAATTATGAGAATTTCAAAGATGATTCTTCACTTTATAGAGATAGTCTTAAAACTAACCATCTCTATAAATAATTTCAAACATGCACAAGGAGGCGGCACCAACCGCTACACAGCCGCACAACCAATAATCAAGGCGAATCACCCTCGAGCCACGCCCGAACGGGATGGGGTGAGGTGATGCGACGCCAAGAGAAGAGAGATGCGAAAGAAGTTTTCCCATTGATACTCGGGCCCCACACACATGTAAAGGTGATGATATGTTATTTCACACTTCTCTGGACTTCCCCTATAATTTGATGTCTTATCCAATATTATATTCTATATACCTATATAGATAGAGGCCACTAGCAATCATTTATTGCTATAGAGCTATATCCATGTTAAACTAGTATCATCTAGATCATGTGGCCTCTATTTCATCCTGTGGTCTATTTGTGAAGGCATCCACTACTGGTCTCTATCGTCACATGGGCACTTCTTTTTTCCATCGACTATGCAAATGAAACATGGTACTCAAAGAGCTCTCACGACCCAACTTCTCAGCCTAAAACTGATCTCCCACCCGTGCGCATTAAATGCTAGGCATGTAACCATAGAGCCTGAATGCATGCTATAGTAGATGAGAGGATTGAGAAAAGTCCACATAATAAGTTTCTCTAGGGAGGTCAGTTCATCACCATCACGAAGACAAGCCTCCAAGTAATCTCACATACAAGAGAGCCTTCATGTGCAGCGGTGCATCTATCAATTGCAGGCACTCCACACGAACTACTGCTTCATCCATCATGTCCTACCCAAACACTGCCACATGCGAGATATTCATGCATGTGGCGTTCCATAGACTCTTAATTACAATGATACACAAATCTTTTGCGTATTTGAGAAAAAAAAGAATTAGATGATATTTCTTTTCCTAAGGTTTCTGTCACTATAGCCCGCCTCTGATCAGTTTTCTTAAACCTGTGCCCACTGCAGCATTAGTTTTTTTTGAGGAGGGAGGGGGGAGGTATACATTCTAGAATAATAAGGCATCATAGTTAATACTCCCTCTGTTTCAAATTATAAGTCGCTTTGACTTTTTTGATATATTTATTTGCTATGTATCTAGATATAATAATGTATCTATATAGATAGCAAAATGAATAAACAAAAAAAAATCAAAATACTTATAATTTGAAACCGAGGGAGTAGCTATTTTGAGTTTCTTTATTCTATATCCTCTCTTTGGGTTTAATGAAGATGAAATTTATATCAAAATTATATATAGACCTCAACAAGATCTACAACTATGTAGTTGAAAATTTTGATTTTAAAATTAATTAGAGTCTGATCTAAACTCGATGTAAGTTCTAAGATATTGAAATTCAAAATCTAGAACTTGCTAAATGTTGACATGTTCTATACCAATTTTCTAGTTATCTCAATATGATCGATAACTTTGTAGTTGATAGTTTTTTAATTTCAAGTAATTTATAGTCTTAAATATTCATTTTATGCTCTCAGATTTCTTAATTCAGAAGTTTCAATTGGATCAAGATGTTGGTAGATCTATACTAAAGTTACAATTATTCACGCAATCTATAACTTTGTAGTTTAAAAACTTTTATTTTTAAATTTCTAAAATGTTTAATTTGAAATTCTTAATATTCGGGATTAAAATTCCTGAAATTTTTTTAAATGATATTGGATATGGACAATCCCTATACTAAAATTGTAGTCCTTGATGAGATCTAAAACCTTTTAGTCTATTTTTTTTTATTGGAAATCATTTGATGGTTGAAATATGGAATATATGATTCTTCAAGATTAATTTAAAAGGATATCTACTACTTACAAGTTACAAGTGAGTGTCTAATGCAATGGTATGAAGAGGACATATGAGGCTCATGACTTCAAACTGGTAGGAAGGCATCCATATTTGTATTTGCTTGAAAAATCATGTGACTTGTAAGTAAGTGTATAGTGCAATGGTATGAAGAGGACATATCAGGCTCATGACTTCAAACCACTAGGAAGGCGCACATATTTGTATTTGCTTGAAAACCATGTGACCTGTAACTTTTCCCCGTGGTACCTAACTAGGGAGGTATGTCCCAGTTTTTTTTCTCAAAAATGGTTTACTATTTTTGTCAGTTTTCTAAAAATCCCTATTAGAGACGGTCATCTTGATCCATACACGCACATATTTGGCTCTATTATTCATAAAGACAGGCAACAATGAGGCCACTGGTATTTAATTTGTGAATAAAAAGCGACCATCTCAAAAAACTTTTATCTAGCAGTGTCTTGGATTTCCCTTGAATTCCCTTGATCCATACAACATGCGCCTGGATGCGTACCCAGGGCAGCCAGTCCGCGCCTCCTCCTCCTCCTCCTCTGTGCTCCAGGCCGCCCTATGGCTCAACGGCCAATAGCAGAGCACCCACACGCCGAGGGCACCATAACCAACAAGGTGGAGCTAGGCGACGGCCGACATGCTCGTGTTCTAGGCATTGGCACACTTGGACAACAAGAAGCAGCACCACGTCCAGGAGTCTGTGTTGCCGTATGCATGGGATTGAACCATCCACAGACCACTGGGGTTTGGTTGGATGGATCATTGAAATCAGCAAATCTATATACAGGGAATATATCTTTAGATGCTGGATTTTCTGGTTCGTAAAAATCTAGCGAACCAGCTCATATATATCTTCTAATTTTTATCATTAGTAAATAAATTAAGGATTATTAGTACATTATATCATTTACTTAGTAATTATGATGGTAGGATTAGTTTTGATTAGTGCTAATGCATTGATTAGTACATGTTCAGTGTGCTAATTAGGTTATTAGTGATGCTAATTAATATATTTATTTTAAATTAGTGATTATCATGATAAAATTAGTATTAGTACATATTTATTAGTGTCTAATTAGTTCTTATTATTTTTAAATAATAGATGTAACTAGTCATATATTCTAATTCCATCCACTTTTATCCATCCAGCCAAATAAAAAAATGGCTCGTTCCATTTATTTAACCAAATATGCATCATAGATATACTTATCCCAATATCTATGGATCATCATATCCCATCCAACTTGATCCTCAAATCAAACGCATCCTGCTTTAATTAGTGGATGGTTTGAGATGTGGATGAAGACATCGAGTCGTGAGTCGTGACGAGCAGGAAAGTTGGTGGTCAGTGGTCACCAAGGGTAGTGCGCTGGAGTTTTCTTTCTCTATCTCTCTCAGATGAGATGAGTAAATGAGAGGAATTGATTTTAATTGCTTAGTAGGTTAAATCTCTTAATTATAGTGGAATCGGTTTATTTGCGTTTAAATTCTCGGCTTAATTACCCGTGAGTGTATATATGTGTAATCTGCTTACTCATCATCATTTGTGAGTTTTTTTTTAATAATGGAACAAAGTAGTAGTTGTGAGTCTATATATGTTTGTGGGTGTCAGTGTCTTTAACTGTGTAATTTGAAAAAATTGAGACCTTACAGGACCTCGTGACTCTGGTATACGTTTCATGCGCACCGTTGGTCGGCCTCCGTTGAGTCTGATATGCAATTGAACCGTGCCATCGAGACCGGCAAAGAAAACGAGCTAGTCAAGGTCTTCGTCATGCAGAAATATATATATATGTGCATGCATCCACCGATCGAGCATCTCTGCACTATGGCGCACCAGCAATGACCTTGACCTTGAGCTAGCACTAAAAGACATCAGTTCTAGTGTATTTGGAAAATGAAGCTCAAGTGCGCCAAAATATTAGATACGGTTTCCACAGCTAATCCAACCAGTTAAAAGGTGAATGTGACAACTAGTAGTTTGAACCGTGAACAGGTTATGTTACTTGTTACTGGCATTGCTGGGTCCTTCATACTGGTTTGTATCACTAAGCATTCACAACGGTTCATAAATCTAGAGGCGGAGCCAGGACCTTTTGTTGTGTTAGCTGAGACCGACGAATTTTTGTGTAATCAGTGTAAATACACTGGTATGCACTCATTCATAAGCTAAAGACAGTAGCCATCAGTGGTGACGACCCGGCGCCATTCGTAGCTGGCTTCGCCTCTGTCATAAAGCCAAAACTATAAATTTGTTCCTCTGTAGAAACTGCTATAAAGGAATTTATGCATTGGGACGGTTGGATCTAAGTTGAAATTAGTTGTGGCAAAGTAGTCCTCGCATAATATGCTGCCATCCGCATAATATGCTGCCATGATAATACAAACATAATACAAACTAATAGTTAGATAATCCTGAGACGTCCATTACAATAACAATAGAGAGTTAGATGGCAATAGAAATTTAAATGTCCACACCTCCTCCGAAGGGGATTGACAAAGCGATTACGGCGAACTAAGGACCTTGTTTGGAATGTGGACAATTATCCCATTTTCTTATTACGAAATGGTCCATTTGCATAATTTTCTGCAAAAGTGCTATGAAATATATAATCCCTATGCAGTCACAAGGCGCTTACTTAGATCTCATGCAAATACACAACTCAATATATTTACAGAACCAAGCATTATATTATCTGAATGTCCATATACAGGAACACAAAATCTTTATTATCACTGCAGTACTGAGCATGTCAAAGGCTATGCCCTGACACCTACACACAACATTTTCCTATTAACATTCAAGAAGAACATAGCATCATATTTCGAGTGGAACCTGTAATCTTATTCCTATTAAAATGCAGGAAGAGAGAGATAGGTTAAACTGATGGCTCCGGCTCTTGTCCACCACCTCGCCGCCCTTCCTCCTGAATCCCATGAATCTCTCCATGGAAGCAACTACTGAAGGTGGCCAAAGAAACCTCTTTTTGGTCTATGCAATGAGAGTGCCCTTAGATTCAGTTGTCGAAGCACTGCTGTATGCATGCTTAATGACTTAATTGGTCACTATTGCGTGTCTCTATCGAAAACTAGAGCCGCTTTTGGTAAGGCTTTTATTGTGGCTTAGCTTCTCCACCAGCCTAACACACAAGAATAATAGCTTCTGAAATCAAAACCAAACTAAAAACAGTGAAGCTGAAGCTGGAACCACTAAAACATGTGGCCTTTTTTAGCTTTTCCTTCTTTGGAGAAAGCCCAAGCCCTCCGAAAAGTGCCTTAGTTTTTGTCATATGGGTTGGTTCCATATATTGCTGCAACTTCATGTCATCTACAACGTAACCAAAATACCGATCAAATGATTACTACACGTCTGTATGTAACCTAGTGCTTTACTCCCTCTTTTTTTTATCCCCTTCCTCTAAGTCTTTGGCAAATGACCAATGAGTAGAGCAAAAGTACTCATTTTGCATTTAATCATTGTGAACTGAGCCAATGAACAGAAAATGGGCAATAAATACAGGCAAGAAACAACCAATGAGTAACAAAAAAGCAATAAATACAGATAAGTGGTAACCAATGAGCAGCAAAGGAGTAATAAATACATGCAAGTCCCAAGTTAATATGAAGAAAACTTTTGAATAAAAAGTTTTTTCTTAATGAAGGAGATAAATGAATGCAGAGAGTATGTAATAACGACTACTTTTCGATCTCTGTACTCTGGTTTTTATCAATTTATATATACTCCGTCCATTCTAAATTAAAGTTATTTTAAAAATCTTGGAGTTATAGTTATTTAAATTTGACTAAATTTATATAATAATAATATTTATGATACCAACTAAGTATTATTAGATTTTTGTAGTTATATTTTTATAGTATACCTATTTGATGTCATAAATCTTTATATTTCTCTCTATAATTTTAATTAAACTTGAGATGTTTTTAGAAGGCGGAATAGCCAAATTCATCCTCAAACTATCGTCGAAAGCTCAATTTGGTCCCTGAACTACGAAAACGGCCGTTTTAGTCCTCAAACTTTCACAGTCGGCTCAATTTCATCCCTAAACTATGAAAATGACCGTTCTCGTCCTCAAACTTTCGCAGCCGGCTCAATTTCATCCTTGGTCTGACGTGGAGCGCCATGCTGACTCGCCTCGTCATCGCTCAGTCAGCTGGAATCAATTTCTAAAAGTCTGCAACTGATTTATTCTTATTCCAACTAGTTGCAACTAGTTGTAACTTTTCAATACAACATCCGATGAAGATAATTTTTGTAATTTAATTCTTTGTTAGAAAATTAATATAATTTTTGTAGATCTATCGCTTCAAAATAATTGCGTTAAAAACTGTAGCACCATAATAATCGTGTTTTATCGTTTGCCGCATTAGAAAATTAATATATTTTTATATGGAGTTAAATGAATATACTTTTTATACCGTCTCAAAAGTGGTTTTTCTAATTTCAAGAGATGCTTGCAGACACAACAGCTAAATCAAATTACAAGCAGCAGCAGGTAATTATTATAGTGCTAAAATTTTATATTAACTTTTTGAGCATCCTAACGCCCTTAAATAACAAATATTAAAACTAGAAAGTTGTAGATCTTATCGAGATCTACAATTTTTATACAAAAATCATCTGCATCGGATATTGTATTAAAGAGTTATAACTAGTGCAACCAGTTAGAATAAGAATAAATCGGCCAGCGTGCTTTTAGAAACGATTCCAAATGACCGATTTATGACGAGGCAAGCCAAATGGCGCCCACGCCGCACCACTGTGGACGAAATTGAGCCGACCGTGGAAAGTTTGAGGATGAGAACGTTCATTTTCATAGTTTAGGGACGAATTTGAGCCGGGCCGCGTGAAAGTTTGAGGACTAAAACGGCCGCTTTTCGTAGTTCAAGGACCAAACAGAGCTTTTCGGCGATAGTTCAAGGACCAAATCAAATATTCCGCCTTTTTTGAAACAAAGGGATAATATATAAACTTTAAAAATAAAACATGAAATTCATATTCATGCCACTGCCGACCATGCCGACCATGTTCGGACTCAAGTTTTATTCATATATATATATATATATATATATATATATATATATATATATATATATATATAGTACTACTATACTGTAGCTAGCCGGATCAAAACTAGTGAGACCGGCGCACCACCCCGCCCAACTAGGCCCGTGCATTTTTGACTGGCTGGATATGGTCCCCATTATTGCTAATTAATACACCCAGGATTGATTTCAATTCCCCTATTTTTGCTCTTTCCTTTTCCGTCGCCCACAAAAGCTTCGCTGTTTCCTCCTTGCTGCAGAAACCACCAATCCACCATCCGTGTCCCTCCCATTCTCCGTCTCCTCACGTCCGACCTCCCCAAAGCTGCGCAAATCCTCGACGGCAACCTAGGAGCGGCGCCTCCTCTCTCACCGCCGGCCGCGCCTGCTTCTCCCCCACGGCGGCGACAGCTCCTCTTTCCAACCAGCGGCCACGGCTGCTCCTCCCAAGTGCGCCCCGTACCTCGCTCGGATGGCTCCCCGGCGGAGGAACGAACACCTCGCATGGATGACGGCCGCCACTACGAGCGACTCATTTCGCGTGGATCCATCGGTAGGTGGCGGCGGCACCCTGCTTAGTCAGTTCAGTAGCGGCATAGAAAAAAAAGAAATCCCAACATTCACGGCCAATCTAGTGGATTAGGATCCGATCCCCTTAGAAATCATTATTATATTTACTGTTTATTGCCGATCTGGCCTGTCCAAGAAGACGACAATGTTGATGTGCATGAGGTGCTCTTGGGGGCAGCTGAATCTGATTATTCACATTGCTCACTGTAGGTCTCATTTTATCCGCTTTCCGGCGATCTGGTAAACCAGGACAATATTTGTTCACTGTAAATCTTATTACGATGGTATACATCGGTCGTACTCGTTTATTCGATCTGGAGGCCACTCCCATCGAACCCATTTTTTATCGCTGCATGCCAGATTGAAACAGGTACAGTACAGTTTCTTAATTCGTTGGTGATGGCGACCTCGGTTTCTCATTTGGATTAACTATTTCCCAGCCGTGAAAAGTAACTTGCGATCATCACTACTGGAACAAAGAGACAACTTCGAGTCTTGTTTTTATTCTCTTGAACTTGCTGGAAGATGTGCTTCTGTTTTTGGCCTAATGTTTGTAACCAATTAGTGCAATGCAAGTTCTTAGAGTTTTGTTACGACAGTTTGTGGTTACTATTTCCATGAGAATTCTAATTATCGCTACTATTGAGCAATTTCAATTATCGTAAGTACTTTTGCCATGGTAAGATAGTCTCGTCAGTAGTTTTACCATGGCAAGATAGTCTCGTCAGTCCTTGTCATGATGGTTCGGATTTGGTGAAACCAAATTGTGGTAACCACATTTTAATTGATCGGGCTCAACATCTTGAATTATCGTATTGTTATAGTAAATTGTCAATTGAAATCTAGTAAATAGAATATGGTAAGTACTATAGGCCAATATCTTGAATTATCGTAATCTAGTAAATAGAATATAGTAACTACTACAGGTCAACATCTTGAATTATCGTAATCTAGTAAATAGAATATAGTAACTACTACAAGTCAGAAAAGGCATGGATTCTAGTAAAAATTTGCTGTAGTAAACAGATTCTCGTAACATGGATTTACCAGATTGCAAAAAAAATACCTTTATCAGAGCAAATGAACAAGATTATAGTAAAATTGCAAAACTTACCTTTATTAGAGTAAATCAAAGTATTATTTCACACAATAGTAAACTGAATATGCCATTGTGGTAAATCAAAACGTGAGTTCTAGTAACTATTTAGAGTCGTGTTCTCATTATAGTAATTTTTTTCTCTACAACGGCTTGAGGCGAGATAGTAACCAGACATCCTAGTTACTAGTACGATACTAGCACCTGTTAGCATACGGACAATGAAGTTACAAGTTACGAGACCCATATGGCGCCCCAGCGTGTATCACGGAGGCTACAACCGATGATTACTTTTACCATGCAATTAATTCCGGCTACCTCGCACGTGAAATCAGCGTCACGTGATTGCTGGAACCCCACCAGCGCAGGTCTGAAATTGGGGTGCGAGGCTGGTGCGGTCGGACGGTCTGGCCACAGAATATGGCCGGCTACTGAATAGCCTCACCCTATATATATATCTATATCTATATCTATACCTATTAATAAAGAGGCAAAACTTTCAGTTAAACTTTTTGGTTCAGCTTTTTTTCGTCCAGCAACTTTTTTGGTCCGGCTAACAAATCCACGTCCTTTTTCCCGTTCGTTCTCCTTTCCTTCCCTTCAGAGTCAACTAATGTCTTTTCGGACTCCTATAATTTGTCCTTAAATCTTGCAAATCGTTCGTCTATTCCGTGTTCCATAAGAAGTCAGAACTAAAAAAAAAGATCCAAATAAATCTATATCTATATCTTGGCGATCATCGGCGGCGGCGTCCACCGACTCATGCACGTTCGCGGCACTAGCTTGCTTGCTGAGCGACAACAACCGGTGGAAGAGTATGGCATACAACTTGAACATGGCTGGCCGCCATGGGCTCAGACACTCAGTCGACATCTCCAAGGATGCCAGCACGCTGAGAGGCTCTAGATCGTCATCGTCCCAGCTAGCGTCATCGCCATACGGGAAGCCGAGCTTTGTCACCATGCCGACGACGCGGAAGCCGAGCTTTGTCACCATGCCGACGACGCGGGCAGCCGGGCGAAAGAAGCCAAGGCGAATTGGCCCACCAGCTGGCCAACGGTGCCCGATGCGACCGGCACGAACACGGTCTCGCCCCTCGCTTCGATGCGCGGATCTCGTGGAAGCCCACGTACACGGTGAGCCGCGGCACCCCCTCACGGTGGTGGGAGATCTTGACGAGGAACTTGGTGGCCCGGCAGCGTCACGACGCTCTCCCAGCCGGTGAGGCCCTAGACGAGGTCCCCGGGGGGCGAGGCGCAGGTCGGAGGAGAGACGAGCACGCTGCGACGCCAGAGCCTGCGTGAAGGCCTCGCCGGGGACGAAGGCCTTCGCGTAGGATTCCCGCAAATGATTTAGCGAACCTAACGGAGGTGGCGGCAGCGACGGAAGATAGAATCCCAAGCGATTAGTCATAGGACAAGGCGTAGGGCAGGATTTTGCAGGATTTTGCAGGCTTCTGCAAGCGTCCGCACATGCTAGCAGGTTGGATCAGATCGGTCCATAGCAAATGTAAAAGCAAGCGCACCCGCGGTTGTCCAAAGGGCTTGTTTTGCGGGCAGGCTATGTGGGCTTGCAGACAGGCCCGCGCCGCTTGCATCCCTACGGCATGTGGAGATTGACGTGATGGTGGAGTAGAGGCCGCTGGGGGACTGAATCCATGGATGGACATAGATCATAGGCTCCAGCTGGAGAGCTTCAGCGATTAGAGGAGCGTGGCTCGGTGTTCTTGGTAGTTGTCTATTTGATGGTGTCTTGGTTGTGATCGACACGAAGACTATGGCAACATCTGTGGGAAGTCGACCTCGCGTCTCAACTACATCCGATTTTGTTGGTTTGCAAATTCCATCCGCTTTTCTTTCTTCTTTTTATTCTTTTGCAAATTCCATCTATTTCCTTTTTTTTTGTTTGGACTTTTTTCCAGTCCGTCCGTCCGTCCATGCGCTCAGGTGAGGTTTGTTTTTTCACAAAGTAAAAAAAATATTATAGCTATGTGAACAATGGATCCTTTCCTAAGTAAACAAAGATTTCAATTGTGTCGATATAACTTTAATTAGAAACAAAACTTATTTTTGATAAAACCTAGACTAGATTCAGTGTAAATAAATGTATCGGCTCCCTACAATCTGCGATTGGGGCCAACTCTTGTTGATTTTAATTAGAGATTAAAATTACAGATTTTTTAGGTCTTAAAAGATCATAGAACTCAATATTTAACTATAGCGACATACAAATAATTGCAATTAAAGTTATGATATATTTATGTTCGAAATATCTATGTGGTTTATCATAGAAGTAAAAAAAATAAGTTTGTATTTTAATTCGATATAGGATAGGGGTCAATAGTACATTTATATATTATTGTCAAACTAACTTATATTATGGATGTCATAGTCATTATAAATAAATCATATAAAATTTCAATTTATACTATAAAATAACAATAGATAATATGAATCAATACTATTGTAATTTTTATAAATATTTATTTTTTCCGTTGCAACGCATGGGCATATTTCCTAGTATATATATATATATATATATATATATATATATATATATATATATATATATATATCCCTAATACTTAAGAGGCAAAATTTCTGTCATATTATATTTTGTTCTGCCGTCCCCACGTCCTTTTGTTATTTTGTTCCGTGTCGATCTGTAGCATAGTCCGTTTTAAATTGGGTTTTCCTCCTCTCCGTTTCAAGTTAGGTTGCCGCTTCAAGTTCTTTCCTCCTTCCATGTTGTTTTCAGTTTGTCCGTATATTACTCCACTTCCGTTTCTTTCCATGGCGCAGGTTTCTTTTTCTCTTTTTGGCATTGGTTTCGTATACCAACTGCTTTTTATTGCTCCCGTCAATGGTTCAGATAGCAGACCCAAGACAAATCCCATGGAGAATGCTGGTGGCCGGCCTTGTGGCCTGGTATTTAGATCACAGATAAGCAGGCCGTTGCTTTAAAAATATGTGATTCTATATATGCAAAGATTAGTTCCTGGGAGTATAAGGCGCTGAAACAGTTCAAGGACATATAAAGAAGAATAAATCTCAATGCAAAATAATACAAGCTTTATATATATTGTAACACTTAATCTCATATCACACATGGAAGCAATAAGCTTTCGTGTGCTCTATATACTCCTCGGTGAGATCTGCAAACTACATAGTAGTCTTGCTTTAGCTCTTTAAGTTGGACACAGTGTCATATCCGACTCTAACTAAATAAGCAATTTCCTATCCTTACTTTAAGATGAACGCACCACGTTTAGACTCTAGAATTATTTTCTTTATTACTTGGCAGCGGTTCATTCTGCTTTCATTGGCTAGAGTCCTGAATATTTTTTTTGGTTATTTGGTTGGCTTCCACTAATATACTCACGCATGGTCGATTTGGGTTCTCTATCGGCACATTTTCTATTTTTGTTTTTCTTAACATGCACGTTTTCTATTTTCACTGCAAGAGAATTATAAGAGAAATAATATTAAGTAATATAAAATATTATTATTGTGAAAAACAAAGTATAATTGGTAACATACTGATGTATTTTTTTGGGCGGCATAAAAAAAGGAACCACCTTAACACAACACAACGCTCGGCTGAACTCTTAGGTCTGTTGATGTTGTTGCCATCAGCGTCGGAGGTGCAGACCGTGCCGCTAAACCCCGAGTCCCGACGTGCAACTACCGTAGCCTTCCAATCTTGACTTGGCATAGCATGTCCAAGCTCACATGGGCTGGAGCAAGATGTGTAGCAGCAGCTACAAGAATTACCAAGAAGGAAGTAGACAAAAAGGTGGTGTCTAAATTGTGATGGAAAGGATAATATAGAGAAAGAGAGATACAGAGACAAGTTAATAAATTTTATTAAAAAACAAAACATAAATAAAAATATACTATTCATGTCTTTACTTTTCCAGTAGTTTTTTCTTCCGTTGCAACGCACGGGCACTTTTGCTAGTATATATATAGTACTTAAAAGGCAAAACTTTCAGCTATTATTTTTAGTTCAGGCCTATTCGTCCAGCCCCGTTTTCGTCCGGCCGGTGCCAACTGCTGTGTTCGTGTCGCCCATCAAACCGAGACGCCCACGGCCCACCGTGAGAGTTGGCAAGCGACCGGTGAATTGATCCTACACGGCGTCCTCACTAATCCCGTGCTCCCACGCCTTGTCATCTCATAAATAAACAAATAAATAAATAAGTCCGGAGCAAATCTCTATTCCGCTGGCCGCAAAACACAGCACTAGAAAATTTGTTAAAAAAACAGAGAGCGAGAGAGAAAAAAAAAGAAATCCCAATCCACCCTCCACCCACCCGCGAGATCGCCGGCGCCGCCGCCGCCGCGCGCAAGCAATACTTTTGCTACCAATGCAACCGCACCGTCCTCATCGCGGCCTCCGCCTCGCCGCCGGGGAGCTCTCGTGCCCCAAGTGCCACGACGACTTCCTCGAGGAGGTCACCGTGCCTGCCCCCACCTTCATCCCCGCCCCAGCAGCCAGCTCCAGCGCATGTCCCCTTCCTTCTTGTCGTCGTCCTCCGCTGCGACTTCCCCATCGCAGCCCCACGAAATCACCTCCATCCTCCAGACCTTCCTCGGACTCAGCGAACAACCCATCAGGGTCGGCGGCTCCAGCTCTGGCTCGCGCACCGCCGCCGGCATGGCCACCCCCGAGAACGAGCCCGAGCCCTTCGACCCGGTCATGTTCTTCCAGAATTACATCCATAGCCTCATGGAGGGAGGCGCCAACATCCAGGTCCTCCTCGACGACGCCAGTGTCAACATCGGCTCCGGCCCTGGCTTCCGGCGCATCGGCGGGGCAAGCTTCGGGGATTACTTCGTCGGCCCAGCCCTCGAACAACTCATCGAGCAGCTCGCCGAGAACGACCCCAACCGCTATGGCACTCCGCCGGCTGCCAAGTCCGCCCTCTCCTCGCTCCCCGATGTTGTCGCGACTGACACCATGGTCGCAACTGCAGAGGGCGCTGAGTGCGCCGTCTGCAAGGAGGATTTCTCGCCTGGATAGGTGGCCAAGCAGATGCCCTGCAAGCATACAGTGCCTCATGTTTATATGTACTTGCGATCATGTACTACTTTTCACAAACATGATTAATATTTGACTAAAATAAAAATTGTAATTCTGTATTACAGGAACAATGGATGGACATGGAGGTGCATATTTCAGTATTTCACAAGCATGATTAGGGTGCCTCCTATAGTCATGACGTAGACATGCATTCTTATGAATATATGTATACAAATCTTATTCTATAACCTTCTCCGAAGGATTAAGTTGGCAGATCTTGAGATTCACAAAGTTAACAAAATATCTCGCTGTCAATGGGAACGCCGCGAGGACTTCGCCTACCACTAATCTATAAATTCTAGAATAAATCTAGAAAAATACATGCACCCATGCCAAGTAAAGAATTTGAACCTAGGTAGACAAGATTCATCACAAGAAATCTAACCAACTAATTTACAAATCGATTGGCCTCAACCTAAGTTATTACTGTTGTTTAGACTTGAGCATTCTGCACTCACACACACCATCGTAGGAGCCGTGTCTTCAAGGGGCACTCTGTCGCGCCCACCCTGTCACTGTACAATACCGTCCTACGTCTGCACAATGGCCGCCGCGCTGCCAACGCCGACTGCCTGGTCGTTGCTGCTGATAATGCATGCATGTGCTGTCATGGCCGCCATGCCTCCGATATAAGAAGTCTTGTAGTGGCCACTATGCCCACACACAACTCTATCATGCTACTACTCTCATTGGTATTGTAGAGTCCCGTTGCAACGCACGGGCATTTTTCCTAGTGCAGTATTAAACACAAGTACATGAGCGGTACGGTGTTATCCCCTTATAGTGTAGTACATATCTCATATGTAGTCTACGTTCATATAAACTTTCAAAATAAAACATGAAATTCATATTCATGCCACTGCGGCACTGCCGACCACGAGATCGGACTCAAGTTTTATTCATATGCAGTATTAAACAAAAGTACATGAGCGGTACGGTGTTATCCGCTTATAGTGTAGTAGCTGACATATCTCATATGTAGAGATTGTATTATCATATCCGTCTCGGATGTACTAGTAGAGGCCAACGTTTTCTTTACCGTACCATACGAGTACTACGTGATTGTTTGATTGAGGAGGCAGCGATCAAGGACTTGAGGTTTCTCCGTTCGAATTCGCAGCAGGTTTTGCTTTGGCAGGATAGAAGTAGCTTCGAGGCCCGGTACCAGGGCGCAGAGGGTAGCCATGGCCAGCAACTGGGCACCGCCACCCACTGCACGCAGGAGGGTCTGGGTTGAAAGTCCCGTAACCGTGACCAATGGGATCTAGCCCTGAAACTGAAAATGCATAAATATACAAGTAGTATGATCCATCAGTAAGTGCCACAAGATGAACAAAATGATGAGCAGTTCAGAGTAGCTAACCAACAACGCCTCGGGCTCCATGGCAGACGGAGCGCGGCATGATCAGCGCGGAGACGACGAACAGAGTGATCTGCAGGACCACGAGGAGGCGGTTGGTTTTGCTGGAAAACGCCATCGCGCCCCACTATGTCTGGCAGGCAGTGATGTCTGCTATATCTATGCGCTGTGACCTTGGGGCGAGGGGCCGTATTTATAGGCATCATCAGATCACAGAGCAGCATAAAAAAGAAAGGCATTAATTTTTTTTTGAAGTAAAAACGGGGGGAGAGTTTCCCCACCTTTAGAAAGGCATTAATTTGTGAGTGGAGCTAGTAATTTCAGTGTATACTAAGTTGACAGTCAGCAGCAAGCCAGTGCGTTATCAAGATTTACCGCACCTGCCTTGTGGCTACATGCAACTTGCAAGCGCACCGTAGCCGTAGGTCTCCGGTTAGTCAAGATTCACCACGTCTGAGCTCAACCGTGCGTGATCGGCAAAGGAAACCGGTGCTGCGCTATGGATGGAGTCGACCAAGTGGCGCAACACGAGAGCCTTTTGGAGCAGCAAGCAGAGGACATGTAGATTTCACTGACCCACCGGCCACCGGCCATTCTCGTGCTACAAATAATCCATGCTCCACGACGGCCCATGAGAAACAGCGACGTTGATCCAGGAAGCCTGGCCTACCTCTCTGATCCGGGCGCACGGCCCCATCAAAATTGCACGGTCTCTGTAAAATACGACACGAATTAAACTTGGGTAGCCTCTGCCCACAGGAAAGCTTTTCATTGTCACAGAGGTGCTAGACAAGAGGATTCTCTTTCTGCGAACTGGTCATCAGCATATTAAGAAGCAGCTCTCTTCAGTTTCTCTTGAACAATCGAAGGAACTTGGCTTGCATATAATATAATGGATCGAACTCTTGATCGATCTTCAACTAACTAACCACCCATTTTACAAAAATGGAGAGATTGCTTCTTCCTCTTCCGATTCCCCATTTCTGCAATATGGTGATGATACACTTATTAATACTTTTGCCGACTCCACAGGCTTGAAAGTAAATTATGCCAAGAGCATGATGGTCTCTATATTAAAGTTGGTGAAGACAGATTAGATCATTTGGCAACAACTTTTATTTGTTCCAAAAACACTTCTCCTTTTACTTATCTAGGCCTGTCTTCGGGTATTGCAAAGCCTCGAGAGGAAGACTTTGCATAGTGAAAATATCCAAATATTAGGTCTAGGGTAGGTAATTGGATTCTACAATCTCATTCTAGAGTTTAAGTGTTTGCATTGGATATCGTTCTCCTAGAATAAATCATACTACTTTGAGCACATATGAAAATATATTTTTGATATATCTAATGATATTGTAACACACGCAGAGGGGAGGGTGGATTGGGCTGATGGATTGGGAGCAGAGGAAGGGAGGGATGGGGGTGGCGGCTATGGCGGCGCCCCTAAGGCTTAGCCCTAGGGTCGGGACGGCGGGGACAGGGCGAGCGCTGTAGGGGCGGGGCGGCGGCGTGGTGGGGGGAGAAGAAGAGAGGAGGCACGGGAAATTGGAATAAAGGACTTTTACCCAATTACTTTTTAATTGATTCGATTACAATCTCCTAATATTTATAGTTGCAAGTGGACTCTAACGGAAAATCCTTATTGAACACGAACTTCCCGCTTTTCCTATTATTAATTTTCTAAATTATTAATAATAATAAAGGTAACTCGCTAAAGACGGCAGCGGCGGCGGGTGGCCATGGTGGGCCCCACAGCCTCCACCACCACAAGACGCCAAGGCGATGGCGGCGGCTAGGGTAGCCCATGCCGCCACTCCGTAGGACGAGTCATGGGGCCCACTAGTTTCGGCCGTATCCTCTTTTGGGGGTCTCTTTTGGCCCATCAACTCCATGTTTTGTCCCGCATTCTATTTAGGGGCCTCTTTTGGCCTGTCAATTCCATGTTTTGTCACCGTCTTTTATTAGATGTGTGACAGATATTAATTTGATGTCAACAATTTTGACGGGTTTTTTTCTAGAAATTTGACCAACTTTAAAAAATTGACTTAAAATAAAGCTAGGAATCAATTTAATTCGGGGACGAGTATGCAATATGAGTTCCAAAAATGGAAAAAAAAACTTTGTACGCTAGCTTGGTTGTGTTTGGTGGCCCACGGGCATGTCTCTTCTGCCAACGAACTTTCTTCAACGATATGGGGGCGTGGAATACTACATGCTATTGAGGGAGTATCTTTTTAGAAAAGGAGGGCGAACCATGGTTCAGTTCAGTTCAGAGCGTATTGTAGGCGCGCCCGCCGACATGGCCTGAGGCCCATGACTCCAACGACACATCCTCACCACAGCCAGCAGCCTGGGATTTAGATACATCCACAACATTTACA
Organism: Chrysopogon serrulatus; assembly: GCA_015844335.1. Classification (NCBI taxonomy): domain Eukaryota; kingdom Viridiplantae; phylum Streptophyta; class Magnoliopsida; order Poales; family Poaceae; genus Chrysopogon; species Chrysopogon serrulatus. The sequence continues at coordinate 52,963 of JADLZL010008209.1, read as the reverse complement.
ATTGACACACTATCAGACTGAACCGAAGTAGCACTTCCTGGGCCGAAGACAGAGCATCTGATCGACCCAACTCTGATGATGCCTCCGCTCTCCACATCAGCTGAGGCGGCGAGTTTGCTCTTTTTTCCAGCTGCCTTGAAAACTCCTCCACTTGAGCTCCCACGTCCTCTTTGAACAGCACCATCCATCTCCTCAGCAAGCTTACAATCTTTAGCAGTATGTTCTTCATCCCCATCCACGTTACACCCTGAAAGAAAATTTCATTACGCAATTTCCAAATAGCCCACAAAGTAGCAGATGTAATAATGTTTGTTAGTTTATGCCTCTTTCTGGACACCCAAAAACGGGCAACAGATTCAAAGTTCAACCACAATTCCATATTCAAGAGCTCTGCTATTATCACCCAGACATTACTGCTCATACAACAGTTAAACAGCAGATGATATACATATTCCTTTTCACAGTAAAAGATGCATGAGAGATCTTCTACATTTCTCCTTTTAGCTAAATTATCTCTGGTCAGAATCTTGTTATGAGAGACCAGCCATAGAAAAAAAACTAAACTCTGGGGGATGATAATGAACCACAGAGCACTAACAAATCTTTGGGTCACCCCTCTGTGATTAATCACAACATATAAAGACTAAACTGTATATCTACCATTTGAAGTAAAGTTCCATAGAATCTGATCATCCTCTTCAGAGAGGGATAAATCCTCTACTAAGCCACACAACTCCCACTAGAGGTTCATGATATTGGTAGAAACATTTCTCCTAAATGTCAACATCAAATTTTCTCCATCCCAAACTTCCCTTATAGTCTTACCCTGCTGTTCACAGATCACATATAAAGGAACGTGGGACGCTAGGTAGGTTATATTTGGTGGCCCATGGGCCATGTCGCTTCTGCCAATAAACTTCCTTGGACAACTGGACGGACGTGGAATACTTTGGCTGCCCAAGAAACCTCGGCAACTCACTGCGCTATCAAAACGCTAATCTTTTTTTCTTTAAAAAAAAAGCAAAACGCCAATCTTGAGCAAGCATGCACGCCAAGCGACAAAGTAGTCCATCTGGGTTATGGCGGCTAAAAGTCCAAGAGCCCGGCTCCTCAAACTTGTCACACCGTTCCTTTCACCTGTAATGTATTATTATTGTTTATCCATCGTTCCTTTTGACTTGTGACACTCGTGCTGTTAGTTTATCCACACCGCTACGCAGCCACCCTTCATCAATAATCTGAAGAAACATAAGGACCGCAAAGGACGGATCAATTCAACGACTAGCTATTTTCAAACTACATCTTTCCTTAGCTTACATAAAAATGCAGTACATCCAACGACTAGCTATCTTCAAACTTATGACTTCAAACCTCACAGTTTGAAATCTCAGCATTACTTATCTGTATAGATAAATCTGCGCGATCATACTATAATATTCAAGAAGAAATGGTTTGCGTATGAGGACACAACAAGTGTACAACAGGTACCTTCATACAGTACTAGTGTACATGGACATGCACATGTACCTTACTCAACTTGCACTCTCTTATTCATTGATTGATCAGAAGCAACTGCATCTTTCCTTACCCAACGATGCCATAGGTCCGTTGAAGCTCGTCCACAAGATTCTGCAACGCGACGCGAGAAGCTCCTCCTTCGCTCACCGCTGACTTCGCTGCTTGCTGCGCCCACGTTGCCCTTTGCCCTGATTTTCTTCCCGGCCTCGTTGTCCGCTTCCATCAGCCTCCGGACCTTCTCCTCGACCTCCGCCCTCCCGATGACATCGTCGACTGCCGCCGTGACGCCGCGGGGCTTTGTGTAAATCCTAATGCCGGCGCCGATGATGTCCGCCACATGCCTTGCGTTCAGGTGCTGCTCGGCTATCATCGGCCATGCCAGGATGGGTTTCCCGGCCGCGAGGCTCTCCATGACCGAGTTCCACCCGCAGTGGCTCACGAAGCCGCCCACTGCCTTGTGGGCCAGGATGCTTCTCTGCGGGACCCATCCGCGGACGATCATGCCGCCATGGGAGCCCATGTGAACCGGCGGTGACCACGTGTCGGACCTCACCACCCAGAGGAAGGGGTGGCCGGACTGCAACAGCCCGCCGGCTATCTCGTCGAGCTGCGCGTCGGAGATGTGCGTCTGCGTGCCGAACGAAACGTAGACCACGGATCCCGGCGCCCTCTCGTCGAGCCAGGCAAGACAGCCCTCGGGGTCTCGCTCCGACGACTCCGGTATGTCGCCGGCGGCGGCGGCGGCGAGGAACAGAGGGCCCGCGAGCCCATGCGCGGGCGCCGGGCTGCAGGTAGAATGACTCGAGCGGCGCGACATAGTCCTCGTCCAGCGCGGCGACGCTGTTGACCAGGACGCCCCAGCTGAGCACGTCGGAGTAGCCGATCTCGTCGACGAAGAAGCGGGTCATGGGGTCCTCCAAGTCCGCAAACTTCGCCACTTCCTCGGGGATCTCATCCGCCGTGATTGTCACGTGCTCCGGCATGCCGTGCACGTGGAACGGAGCGCCGAGGTCGCCGACGCTACCGGCCACCGGCGCCGGCGGGTGGGTGACGAGTGCCTTGCAGACGGCCATGGAGAAGCAGGACATACCGTGGAACACGACACGGCGGACGCCGGCGTCCGTCGCGACGCGGTGCGTGAAGCCGAGGAAGAAGTCGGAGACGAGCGCCAGCGGCGGCGACGGGAGCGACGTGAGGAACCTGGCGAAGGGCTCCCGTAGGAGCGCTGTGGCGCGCAGGAATGACGGGAACAGGGACATGGACGGGAGGGCGTCGGTCGACTCGACGCCGGCGGGCAGCGGCGGCAGCGGCGGGAACGGGAGCTCGACGAGGCGCACCGACGAGGGCAGCCGGCTGGCGGCGAACGCGCGGTTGGCCGGGGTGGTGAGCAGGGTGACGCTGAGGCTCTTGTGGTGCACCGAGAGAGCCGTGGCGAAGTGGAGCAGCGGGAGCGTGTGGCCTTTCGCCATGAAGGGGAAGATGACAACGTGGTCACGGCCAGCTGCTGGCGCGCCATTGGCAGCATGGTTCGCGGCGGTGGCGGTGGCGCCATTGGTGGTGGTACTAGTGGCCATTGCAAGCTAAGGCGTTACTCCGGTTGGGTGCTGCAGAGTTGAAGTCTTGGTAGGGTTATTTATAATGTATATACAGACAAGCTTCATGACATGGTGTGTGACGCACCAAAGTCAAGTATTACTGATCTACAGTACACACTACGTGTCTACTGGTACATACTACGTATAATTTTGGCTAATATCTTGGGGTTCTTTTTTTTTTATACCAGTATATATAGACCTACACGTAAGGTATGCACATGTTTATATAATCGTGACATGGGGACGTTTAGTATCGCTCTGAGCCACATCAGGAGTTATTTTTACATTTCACCAACCAAAGGAGCACTGAAAAACAGCTTCGTAGAAGTCCTCATATAACCGTCGAGGTAAGGTTAACGGATTGTTTGGTAGAGCTTTACCACCAGATCCACCAACAACTTCATCAACATCACCGGCTACACCATCCAAATGGAAAAAAACCGAAGTTGTTTCGACCAAAGGAAATATCTTGACATATATATACCACGTAAAGTATGTATGTATATACAAACAAGCTTCACGACATAGTGTGTGACGCACTACATTATACAATATGCGAGTCTACTGGTACATATACTACGTATAATTTTGGCAAATCCTGGGGTTCTTTTTTTATACTACATAGTGCACCTGCACATACGACGCACGTGTTTATACGATTCTAATATGTCTGGACGCACAAAAATATATAACTAGGTCAAACATAAAATAGTTTTTTTTGTGTCAGGAAGACCCAAATACAATTGTCACACGTCAGATGAAGACGGTGGCAGTTGGCGAGCATGATGGGCCTGCAACGGGCCAAAAGAGGACGGCAAGCGTGGGCGGGGCCCCCCACGGCCCGCCCTAGGGCGGCAGGCGCCGCCGCCGCCCCGGGTGCGCTGGCAGCGCCGCCGCCCCCCCCCCGGCCACGCGATGGGGGCCGCGGGCCCACCTCGCGGCCTGCTCTTCAATCCCGAATTACCTTTTATTAATTATTATTTATAGAATTCCGATTAGGAAAACTGGAAAGGTCCGTGTTCGACAAGGACTTTCTGTTAGAGTCCACTCGACTACAAATAATAGGGGATTGTAACAGATTGGATCAAGAAGAAATTGGGCAAGTCCCTTTATTCCCAACTCACACGCCTCCTCTCTCTCTCTCCTCCCCCACGCGTCCCCCTACCCTTCCCCTCTGCCGTTGGCGCCTCGAGCGCCGCCCGCCCATGCCCCAACCCTAGGGTGAAGCCCTAGGGCGCCGCCAGTCGCCGCCCCCTCCCTCTCCTCCTCCTCCAATCCACTAGCCCAATCCACTCTCCCTGCTGCGTGTGTTACAACTGGTATCAGCAGACCAGGAGGATCCATAGATTGAATCCATGGCGGCCATTATTGAGCTTGAAAAGATGCTGCGCAACTTCAACAAGAGGATCACGCCAAAGTTCGACGACGTCTATGCCAAGATCACCGATGTCTCCAGCCGCGTCAACACCGTCTCTATCAACGTGGCGAAAGAGATGACGCCCGCGAATCCCACCCGCGGGAACACCGGCCCGTCCAATGGGAGGGACGAGGTTCCAACTGGATCAGCATGGTCCATCGGCTGTCTGTACGAGCAGCGCTTCCTCGCCTTGTTGGAGAAGAGCAAGGCGCCCCCAACCCCGGCAGCAACTCCAGTGGAGGCGCCCGGGGTGACAGGTACGGTCACCACCGGCGACGACAACGACACCAAGTGCATGATGGTCATCGGCAAGCCGGATGCGGGTGTGCAGGGAGGCACCCCTTTCTATCTCCATGGCATGATGAGTGGTGCTGGAGTTCACATTCTGGTGGACTCGGGTTCAAGACACAATGTGATCAATGTCTGTGGCTCGGGCTAATGGCGTTCCTGAGTTCGGCGTCAACATCACTGTCCTCGTTGGTAGTGAAGATGGGGTACCTTGCTATATCGCTTCATTCCATGTACCTATTGCTACCAACAACGATGTCTTCCACATCGACGCCCTCTTCCTCGACATCGGGCACAACATCGACGTCATCCTGGGCATGCCATGGCTAGCTAGCCTTGGACGTGTCTTCTGGGACTTCACCACCATGGAGCTGCTTTACTTTCGGGCTCGCCGCATCTCCTATGAGTAGTACCACATCGACAGCCACCCTAGGCTAGGGTGTCATGCGTGGCACCATTGCTGCCACCTCGCCAGTGGCACACGGTTCCTCAGACGGCACCACCATTGATGAACAAGGCGCATAGAGCGAGTCGACCATCGGCTCTCGACGTCATCAACACCAACGACGACATCATCTTCATCAGGCTCCGTCAGGCAATGTTGGAGGACAGGGAGCTTCGAGCCTTGGCTAAGGCTATCATGGAGAAGAGGACGGGACGAGCTTGGTCCCTTTACCAGGGGCTCATCCTCTTTGATGGACGCTTCTACGTGCCGGCATCTTCACCACTACTTCCTGAGCTACTCTAGGAGCTTCGCCAAGGGGGTGCATCCGATATGCATCACTTGGTGGTCGGTGCCCACAGACCCCCAGTGGATGGTGGAGCAACAGAGCTGCTACCATCATATATGCTAGAAGTCCAACCCTGGCCACACCATGAGAATGTCTACGATGCCAGGGTCGCCTTCCTCGATGAGTCAGGCCATGTGTTGGCCAACATCGGCAGCGTCGACATCAACACGCTACCAGGAGGACAGGGACATCACTTATCCCCACGGTTGTTTGATGTGGGGGCCTTCCTCTTCGGGACATGGTGGATCTGACCTCATCTCTGGCCTGACATTCTGTTCGCACAATCTGGAGGCAACTACCATTGAAGATTGGCAGCCATCCTGAGAATCACGTACGCGTTTACTACAGGCCGCCAAATATGCTATTTAACTTCGAGTGCACTACATTTGTTCCTAGGGAGGCATTGACCAGAGCTAAGCTGGAGAAGGGGATATCCTTTGGGTGCGAGAACGCACTCTATGCGTACCATGGCTACATCGGCAACCTCCATTACTACTTCGAGTTTGAGGTCCTGCGCATCAGGGCCAACATTATTGCAGTTGACTTCCGCACTGGACGCCTGATCGGATACATTCAGGAGCACCCAGCCGATGCGATGACCATGGAAGGAGTGGCGGACTAGGTCGCATTCTGGCACGAGGACACGCCGATCAGAGAAGGGGGAGTTCTGTCATACGTCAGATGAAGACGGTGACAATTGGCGAGCATGATGGGCTTGCAACGGGCCAAAAGAGGATGGCGGCGGGCGGGCGGCGCACCGCCGCCGCCCGGTGCGTGGGCAGGCGCCGCCGCCCCCCCCCCTCGGCCGCGATGGGGTGCCGCGGGCCCCACCTTGCCGCCTGCTCTACAATCCCTCGAATGACCTTTTATTAATTATTATTAATGGAATTCTGATTAGGAAAACTGGAAAGGTCCGTGTTCGACAAGGACTTTCCCCCTGTTAGAGTCCACTCGACTATAAATAATAGGGGATTGTAAATGATTGGATCATGAAGAAATTGGGCAAGTCCCTTTATTCCCAACTCCCACGCCTCCTCTCTCTGCTCTCCTCCCCCCCACACGTCCCCCGCCCTTCCTCTACGCCGCCGCCCCCCAACCCTAGTGCGAAGCCCTAGGGCGCCGCCAGCCGCCCCCTCCCTCTCCTCCTTCTCCTCCAACCCACTGGCCCAATCCACCCTCCCCGCTGCGTGTATTACAACAATCAAGCATATATTTACTATGTAAAGGTAGGGCTTATTTTACAAAAAAATATGTAAAAGTTTCATATTTTTCTGAGCTACGGTGAATTAGTATAAATTTTGAAAGATTTAACTATATTTTAACAATTTCAGAAATAAAGAAAATCTTCATTATTGAAATATGCCATACTCACATGTGGCAATCAGTGACTAATAATATTAAAAAATGGTATGTTAGATCCTTTGAAATGAATTTATTATAATAATTATAATTTAGATACAGATCAATTAAGCTAATGTAGTTGTATATGGAACATATTTGTATATTACTGTTAGCCATACAAGAGAGATATTTATATATTGCATTTCTACAATAGAGAAGCGAGTTGAAAAGCATGTTATAAGTTGGAGGGTAGAAATATAGTGTGGTGGTCTATAGAATTAGTTTCTAACTCTCACCCTATGAATTTGAGATAAGCTTATAAACGAACTTGGGAAGTTATGGAATCTCAAATTTCAAACCAAATAGCCTAATCCATTAAGTAGATTCCAATTCCTCCAAAATGAAAGGATCAAAAAAACGGCCCTTATGGAAATATTAGCATATAGCAAATACATTAACAGATTAGGCACAATAGTCATCATAGATTTTGTTTTACACTTCTAAAAATTTTTATGCATTATAAGGAGCCATCATAGATACATATAGACATAATGCTTTTGTGATGACAAATTGGATAATATAGGAAAAGAAGAAAAATCTCTAGATCAGGTTCTAGAATGGCCTTATCATTAGTCAACGAAAACACAACTCTATATTAATATTTTAAATAAATAAATCTCTAACTCCATACCTAAAAAGACTATAACGTCACTATCTACCCTGTGATACCATATCTCGCCCTGCTCATGCGTCCGCATCGGATACGAATCATCATCTACTCGGACCTCATGCGTCTACATCCTACATTGCTAGCTAGGGATCTGCACATTCATGACTAAAAAGTCGACCCGGTTGTAGTAACCTCCTAACAGACAACCACTGAACACAACATAGACGGGGCTCATCTCAAATCTACAATACCCAAATAGGCTACCTCAGTTTTTACGAGTCGAATGTTAGTGAACAAGTGCTAGTCATCATCATTGGTAGCGGTAGCAACAAGTGTAGCTAAACAGTAGTGGCCTCAGTGATGTGAATGATGGACACAAAGGTTTAATTTGGTTTTGGTGCCTTCCTCTTGATTGCAACCAAATGGATAACTTGGTTGTCAACAAGGAGAGAAGACAAAGAAAGCCAATATATGAGCTGCATCCTAATAAATCCAATGACCTATAAACAAGCAAGCACTGAACAATCAATTGACCTAATTGCATACAGACATTAATAGTAAGAATACTCAACATATGCAGAGAACCAACCAGTGCCACCTCATCCTAGTTCTTTTCATCATCATTAGCCTAACCAGATCGCCAACGGCTCTCAGACAATAATTTATAACATAATTAGTATTGTTGAATGGTAGGTAACCATGGGATAACATTATAATGATACATGTATACATCATGTTCAAGCAAGGACCAAATAATGAAGCCATTAGAAAAAGACGAGAAAGGAGATCTGTCGTGCTAAACTGGGAAAGCCCTGCCGCATAGCATCCGAAAGGACACCCAAGCCACCACCACAGATCGAGGATCCTCCGCCTTCACCGCCATCACGTCGATCAAGCAAGCACATATGGGTGCCTTTGTTTCCTTGGCCTAGGTTGGCCAATGCGTACCAGCTGGGCCTGGTCAGCTTGAGGCCAGCCCAACTAGTGCACCTAGGCTTGTTTGTCCCACTTGGCTCAATTGAGACTGGCTAGGCTTGTCCCTGTGTTTGTTTTCCTGTACTGTGTGTCAATTATCCCTAACTACCTTCAACTTCCATCTAGAGATGTTGTTTGTTTGCCTGACTGCATGGTGGTGTGTCTAGAAGACAAGTGACCCCTCTAACAATAGCTAGTGAAGTTCTTTGAATTAATAGGTACATTAGTCCAATACATAGAGGATTACACAACACTTAACAATAGTTTAGCAACTACACACATGCCAAGTTTCTTCCACAACACACAAACATAGATGATTAGGACAATAATGACATAGATCCAAAGCAGAGGAGGAAGAAGAGGCCTGTAGAACACCACCCACCACCGACCACGCCACCCAAGCCGTGTCCTCCACAACTACAGCGGCAGGAGAACTCCTGTAACACCACTAGTGTTACGCGCTTAACCTCTTGCCTAATCATTTCATAAGCATCATGATTTTATGCTAATGCATGTGTTAAAGTGAGTAGAGGATTGCTGGTAACCTAAAACATCAATAAAAGTTATTTAATGAAAGTTGGTTGCAATTGCTCTTTTATATCACTTAAGGTTCAAGATCAATTTTTATTAAGCAAAAGTAATATAGAACCGGTATGTGGTATTAAAATGAAGTTTGTAGTATAACTTTTATAGGAAGCAATGCAACTCATCCCACTGAAAAACAATTTCACTAACTAGACTTACCAGCAGCTTAGAAATCCAATTTGAATTAAATTTCAGCTCAGTTTTTTCCTAAGTCTGGAATTAGCTTGGCAATGCTAGGTTGGCAAGCAATTTCTGTTAAATCTAGTTAAGCAGTAGTATTATGTTTTGGCTTAGGTTAGTAGCCCTAAGTACCCTCCCTGGCCATGTCGAGTTGGTTCGAAGAGATACTCGTTAGATTAGTTCTTAGGCACGCTCTAAAATTCGTGCCCAAGCACTGTCTCGGCCGGGTTGGTGCTTGGACGCGGTCACCGCGCCGGAGCTTCGCGCTAGCATGGCCGTGGTCTGCCTTGGCGTAGCGTATCCGTTGGCGCTAGTTGCGGGCCACCGCCAAAGCTGGCCGCGGGCCGTCGTCTGCTACCGGAGGCGCCGCTGCCCCTGCTCGCCGGTTTCGCTGCGGTCGCGTCGAGCCGCGTCGTGTCATGTCCGCGCTGCTGCTCGGCTGGCCGCCGTGTCTCCGTCCGCGCTGCTCGCGTAGCTAATGCTGCCGCTCGGCTAGCTGCGCCGATGCGCCCGCATAGTGCCGTGGACCCGTTAGCGTCACTTTGCTCGGCTAGCGCGGGTGTTGGCTCGATAGTGTCGCTGCCGCTACCGTCCGCATCGCCTTCTTGTCGTCGGCCGCGCCAGCCCGTCGCCTTGCCCTTTATGGCACTAGGACGGCACGGCGATTGCCCCAATCTCCTCTTGTGCGCATGTTTTCCCTTAAATCGTTTAGGCCTGAGTCCTGCGCAAGTGCAGCCAGCTGCATCCCACCAAGCAGGGACGAGCCGAGCAGCCTTGCCCTCTCCCTTCCCCGTCGCCATGGCCATTTGGACGCGCCATTAAGTTTCGACAGGGAGAGGTCACCTCCGCTCGATTCATCGCATCTCAGGTTTCTCCATTATGTCTCTGAGCCAGCCGTACTCACCCCGCCTTGATTCACGTCGTGCCAAACTCCAATTGGAGGTCTTCCTGGCCGGCGGTCATGAAGCCGCCGTAAACGGGACACTCAAAGACACCACCTATCCAAAGCGTCAGAGCTCAATTAAATATCACCCTAGCATCGCCTCAATCCCCTCTACCCCGTGCGCGCCTCCGCTCTGCCTCTTACGCTACCCAGACATCGCTGACACGGTTGTGTCCGCCGCGGCCCGTTGCCGAGCCCGGCTAGCACAAGACGCTGCCACTCCTCGGTCTTCCTCCACCTCAATCAACAACACAGCCGTGTTCGCGATAAGCTTCAGGTGCTTACCCACCCTTCCTTTGCACCCACCGGCGTTCGCAGTGGCCGGAGTGGCCGCGCCAATCGCCGCGAACGCAGCGGTCTGGCCATCGTCGCGGATGGCCATGTTGCGCCGGTCTCTGCGACGCGACGACGCCTCCCAAGGGTGCGCGGCACCATAGGTTAGGTGACCGACCACCGGGTGGCGGGCTGGCGAGGTCACCGCCGGCCGGCAGGGCCTGCCGCGCACCGCCCAAAGACGCCACGCCCCCCCCCATTTCGAGGACCTCCCGGTTGTAAAGAAGAACAACTCTAGGGTGCTAGGTGAGAAGCCCCTCTCTCGTTGTAATAGTGCTAATAGTGCCCCGTGAATAGTTGTAAGTTCAGGGTTTCTTCTGCAAAACCACCGAGGCGCACGGGCTTCTCCCGCCGTGGGCCTCTTGTGCGCGTGGGCCAGGCCCCACGTTGGGCGAGAGTCGGGCCGCTTGGGCCGAAAAGGTTGGAGCCAGCCCGTTTATCTTTTTAGGCGTTTCTTTTTAGTTTTCTTTTTTTTGAAATGCAGCAAACCTGTAAATTCCATATAAAATTGAATAGGTGTCCAAAAATAGTGAAACTAATTTTGTTAGAATCCTAAAATCATGATCTATCTGTTGGTATACTTAGTTCATAGATTTACGTGGCTGCACCTAAGGTGATTAAATTGCTGTATGATGCTTAAATACTAATAAGGATATATAGTTAATGAATTTTTGTGGCTTTTGGTGATAGATTGACCATGAAATTTATGTAGTAGATAGAGTGCAGTATGATATGCTCTCTGTGATTTTGGTAGCTCAAGAATAGTTGGTTTGTTGAGATAGCTAAAACACCCTAGTTAGAATATACATTAGAATAGCTAAATGGTAGTGATGACCGCATGAAAAGATGTTTTATGAGTTCGATACGTAGCTTTCGATGTTAGCTATTAGAGCTAACTGTTAGTGTAGTTTGTACGTGTTGTACTTTAAGAGTTGTTGTTGTCTTTGTATTGATTGCTTCATCTCTGCATTTGCATCGTTGCATATCATAATAGGAGCGATGATTGGTCGGTGCATCCGAAGGACTTGGTGTTTCCGCGAAGGATGGTGCCATGGTGATCATGTCCTGAGGATTGGAATACTAACTTGGTTATCTTTTACCCAGGCAAGCCCCGGTTCATAACCCCTATTATTCTGCACTTTATAATATATATGTTGCATTAAGTCTTGAGGAGTTGAATGGAACCCACTTGCATATATATCCTTATCCTATGAGTCTTACTAGTATGACAGGATCGTGTAGATTGCCATGCTATAGGACTTCGGTAAAAGTCGAGTGATCTCCTGTCACTCACGAGAGATAGGTTTATATATTATTATCATGATACTATCACATGGATTATATATATGGATAATAAATGGAGACCGGGCGGGACGGTATTATGGACCGTGGATGGGCGTTGGGCTTGTTGGGCAACAGAGCGAGGCTCTGGTTGCGTTGTCCCGCCTGTGTCGGTTAAGGACCGATCGTTGCTAAGGGTTGAAGGTCAAGTCACAGAACTCCTTATCCCGAACACATACTTGTTTATGGGAGCTCGGAAGGCTTGCTCTCTCTTGTCTTGGATTCCGGCTCCATCCGGACCGACTGTATAGGGTGGTGCATTCATATATTTTGTTTTTGGGTTGGAGGTCCTTGCACCGCATTACGGCCGGGCCGGGAATGTCGGGGGCTTGGAATCCCAGTTAGGACGGCGACCTGGAGCCCCGGACAGATGAAAGCAAGCAGTTCTCGTCTGTGTCTGGGATACAGACGGGGAGTGTGTCTCAGGGTACCCAGCTGGGCACATTGATTCGCGAATCGCTGTTCTTAAACGGTAACGACGAGGGCTTTATTCTGGCAGCGTAGTAAGAAATGGAAGGTGGAAAAAGGATAAAAATGGTTCTGATTGCTTACCACCTGCTTGAAGGTAGTTCAGGTGCTTATCTAGAATGGTTAGCTAATGAATTAATATTGACTGCAAAAATTTGAATATAAGGATATACTATTAGTAATGCTTCCCTGTAAATATAAACCCACAAGCCAAATAGCCTTACATATCCTTAGAGTCATTTTATTCCTCCTGTCGGGTAAGTCTTGCTGAGTATAATTGAGTACTCAGGGTTTTACTCCCCCTGTTGCAGGTAACAGGTGGAGCTAGCTGCTGACTTATGTGTGTGGATACCTCCTGGTGGGCTCAGCGAGGAAATCCAATTACGCGAGTTTTATTTACAATTCCTCCTAAATGATTTTGAAAAGAAAAGTTCTATAATGTCAGCATCATCATCATGTTATATGGTTATACCTGTAATTGAATAAATGTTTATTTTCTGCTGCAATAAAGATTAGGCGTTACCAGAGATACCATGTAAATCTAAAATGAATCAACTTTCATTTTGCTACACTATAATTATTCCTTTCGCTGTTATAATTCATAAGTCATACTCTGATCCAATGTAAACATGGGATGTAAGAAATGTAAGATTGTTGTAAGCTTTATTCCCTTATTTGTGATCCTAATGAAAACTGTGGATTTTCGAGTTCTCCCGTTGGGTGTGCTCGACGGAATCGACTAAATTAGTGTGCTCCCTTGAGTACTTAACGTCTAATGAGAGACAAGTACTCTTGTGAGTATATTAATTTAGGCGGTTCTGCCACGGGTGGTATCAGAGCATAAATGAGCGAATAAAGCCTTGCAACCCTTTTCCAATTAAAATTTGACAACAAAATCTTTTCAAAAAATTAGGGCGTTTGCATGCGAAGTTATATAAGTAGCCCTATTACTATGGTTATGTATTTCGGATAGATGGCACTCTGCTGACTTAAATAGGTTAATCCTATCTTCTGTAGGTACACTAACTTCGAGCCTAGTTCGATAGTATCGATTAGCTACAGGGAGAGAGCGATGTGCCAAAAATCTGAGAACGGTTGCTCTATATGTGGCAGCAGTGTGAGGACGGGTAGAACGTGCATTCATGCATCTCTGCTTGTGCATTTGTTGTGTTAGCTAATGTGTGTTGGTTCCCCCTAAATCTAGTTAGACCTAGTTAAAAATCTTCTGTCTATCCTCTTCTCAAAACTCTCAAAGTCAGCGTCAAGCAAGTTACAAGCGCAACAGTAAATTCAGATGCAAGATGATCTAGCAGCAGTAAGAAGAGGTGTGAATACTATTGTTAGTCGGTTGTGGATGTCCTAGTAGAACACTTGAATCCCTCCTAATTTGTTTCCATCCTCGGATATTGATTTTGGTCCTTCATCCTCAGAAGGAACTCCTTGTTTCATCCTTGCTACCTCTAATAATCTTGTTTCTTGTTAGTATGGTCTGAAATGGTATTTTGGTTAATGACTTATGGTGCCGCGACGAAACCGAGGGCCCCTGTGGAACAGCTGCCACATGGGTGTGCTGCTTGGCACGCGCTGGTATCGAGGTTCTTGACCAAGACCCGTTACAGGTTCATACTTCTACTCCTCCCTTGAAACAAAATACTCTCTTTGGAAATAAATTTGTGATCTAATGAGAAATCCACAACAGACTGATGGAGTAGCACACAAAATCTATAAGAAAGGTTGGGCTATGATGTACTAAAGGAAAAGAAGAAAGAGAAAAACAAAAGAAAAGTTGGAGTTTATTTGCTGAATGAAGCAGATCATGACCCGCGATATCCGTTCTGTCGTTCTGTTCACTATCGCTGTGTCACATTTAAATTGCTGGGTCACATCTAGTTTTGTTTGCACGCTTCTTTTCTCTCTCTTCTCTGCGCTCGTCTCAGTCCTTCGCCTCTGCCTCAGTGCTCGGACCCGACATCCATGCATGGCCTCGGTCATTCACTCGTCTCACATCGCGTGAATTCTGCCGTTCCCTCGAACGTGATGCCACGGCTCTGCCTCTACAGCTACTGATGCCGGCACCTTGAGCCTCAACCCATCTGTCGACCCGTCCTAACCCTCGCTATAGCTATCCATCGTGCCTTCCAATTTTCACTACAGTCTCGCTGTAGACTGGTCCTGCTTCTCAGAGAAGCCTTGCCCAGACGTCTACAAAAGGAGAGCCACCCCAGTTGTTTTCACCACACCCACGCTCGCTAGACATACCCCCAACCTTCTTCCTTCCTAAGCAAAAACCCATGGCCTCCCAAGAGCTACCATGCCCTTGCCTTCAACCCACCAACCCTCCTAGCCAGCCTCCAGGGATGACGGGATTAGTTTGGACCAGCAGCACCTGCCAGGGCATAGAGGGTTTTCCCAAGCTTCTGTATACCACCACACAGAGGCTGGGGATCCGAGGCCACGCCCTTTACGAGGGTTATGAGTTTATACAGCATGGCATTGAGCGGTGTGAGGTCACCGTCTACATTGGGAAAAGTGAGAACTTCCCTGGTGTAGATGACTGGAGTGCCACCATCACTGGTTTCCGCTTTTCGGACACCTACCAGGCTGTAGCCCACAAGGCACTGAGAATCCTATGCCAGATCCATGCGGATGCTCTTGCCCGTTCCCCCATGAGGTTCTTCCCACCTTCAGATCGGGACTCTGCTTTCTGGAGGGCCCGCCTGGAGACTTTGCGAGGGCGTCCCCTGCAGGCAGTCGACCCCACTGTGGTGTCCCTAGCCACGTATTTGTTGGCCCTGGATGAGCACCATGAGCAGCTTGCCTCTGAGCTGAGGAGGTGCATCACCAGAGCCGAGGAGACCGAGCTCTTCATCCGGAAGCTCCATGTGAGCCTTGCCATGACACGTGCTCAAGCTGCCACCGCCGAGAGCCGTGAGACCGTCACCGCTGAAGCCCTGCGGGAGGCGGACGACCGCTACGTCAAGCAAATGAGGGACGCCTACTTCGCCGCCCGTGACCAACAGAGGGCTCCTGCTCCGGAGGGGCAGCCATCCCGAATCCTGGAGGGGATACCCCTTTATCGCTGGGAATGGGAAAGGCAGATGCCAGCACCCGCCGCCCCGCCACCTACTCCTGTGGAAGACTCTGAGGTTGAGTCTCCTCTTCCCTGCACGCAGCCCAACCCCACCGAAGAGCCTCAGGAGAACAGCCGTGAAGCCCTCTGCCTCGATGAGGTAGACTAGTTGCCTGTGGCGATGTACCTTGGTTCTGCAGCACGTGTCCTTGCCCTTCTCCAGATGTTGTACCCTCCGTTGTATTTTGAAGCAATGTGTTTGTCTTGCAGCCTAGTGAAGTGTGTGCGGTTTCTAAAAGTGCATCTTGTTTTCCTGCAGTAATTATGTCGTGCGTGATTAGTGTCTTGCAAACATGATTAATCAGGAAGGTTAAGTGGTCACTTTAGTCTCATCGCGGTATAATCGAGTTTTAGACCTGCGTGAGACAACCCTTGCCAACCTCCTTCTCGGCGTAAAAAAAAGCCCTCGACCCTCACCCTTGCGTCCGTACCGGACCCCCCTTCCTTTTCTTTTTCCTCGATCGCTCACGTGCCTCCACGTCACGCTGTCCTCTTTGTCTCCTTTTCCCGTTTGGACTTGAGTGTAGAGCACACCATGGCCGCAGGCCGCCCTACCCCGTGACCCACCATCGTTCCCCTCCCACTCAACCTCATCGTCCTCGGTGCGTCGCACAATGCAACCACTCGCCCTCCTCGCTGAGCTATAAACGTGACCCCGAGTTCCCCCTTCGCCATTCCAACTCCCCAACTCCTCAGCACAAAAATCATTCAGCAAACCTCTTCCCTTTGGTGAAGCATAGCCAGATCCAAGGAGAATCTGAGCCAGCAAGAAAGGATTTGCAGTCCAGTGCTGCGAGTCAAGCCTAGCCTAGGAAATCAGATCATCGGAGCTCACCAAGTACATTGACGAAGCAGAGGATCCGACTTCCACCCTAGAGGTTGAATCTAGCCTCAGAGTTCACGATGATTGAATTTCCACTGACCTGTTTCTGGATCTGTTGGACGTATGCCATGATCCGGATTATCATTATCTTGTTGTTTCTCCATTGTCCCCGTCTAGCTCGGTTGCTGGATTGAGTGGTTAGGTGTGTTGAATTGCTTTGGTCATGCAATCTCTCTGTTGTTTTAGATCTATGCAATCGTGTTTTCCTTGTTCTCCTTACCTGCTCCGAATCTCGGGACGAGATTCTTTTTAAGGGGGGGTAGGATGTAACACCACTAGTGTTATGCGCTTAACCTCTTGCCTAATCATTTCATAAGCATCATGATTTTATGCTAATGCATGTGTTAAAGTGAGTAGAGGATTGCTGGTAACCCAAAACATCAATAAAATTTATTAAATGAAAGTTGGTTGCAATTGCTCTTTTATATCACTTAAGGTTCAAGATCAATTTTTATTAAGCAAAAGTAATATAGAACCGGTATGTGGTATTAAAATGAAGTTTGTAGTATAGCTTTTGTAGGAAGCAATACAACTCGTCCCACTAAAAAATAATTTCACTAACTAGATCTACCAGCAGCTTAGAAATCCAATTTGAATTAAATTTCAGCACAGTTTTTCCTAAGTCTGGAATTAGCTTAGCAATGCTAGGTTGGCAAGCAATTTCTGTTAAATCTAGGCTCAGGTTAGTAGCCCTAAGTACCCTCCCTGGCCATGTCGAGTTGGTTCGAAGAGATACTCGTTAGATTAGTTCTTAGGCACGCTCTAAAATTCGTGCCCAAGCACTGTCTCGGCCGGGTTGGTGCTTGGATGCGGTCACCGCGCCCGAGCTCGCGCTAGCATGGCCGTGGTCTGCCTTGGCGTGGGCTGTGGCCATCCGTTGGCTGCTAGTTGCGGGCCACCGCCAAGCTGGGCGTGGGCCGTAAATGCGCTACCGGGCGCGCCCTGCCCTGCTCACCCGGTTTCGGCTGCGGTCGCGTCGAGCCGCGTCATGTCATGTCCGCTGCTGCTGGCGGCCGCCGTGTCTCGTTGCGCTGCTTTCGCAGTAATACGCCGCTGCTGCTGCCTAGCTGCTGGCCGATCGCCCGCATAGTGCCGTGGACCCGTTGGCGTCACTTTGCTCGGCTAGCGCGGTGTTGGCTCGATAGTGTTGCTGCCGCTGCCGTCGCGTCGCCTTCGCATCGCTGGCCGCGCCCGCCGTCGCCTTGCCCTTTATGGCACTAGGACGGCACGAGCAGTGCCCCAATCTCCTCTTGTGCGCACGTTTTCCCTTCAATCGTTTAGGCCCGAGTCCTGCGCAAGTGCAGCCAGCTGCATCCCACCAAGTAGGGACGAGCCGAGCAGCCTTGCCCTCTCCCTGTTCTTCCCTGTCGCCATGGCCGTTTGGATGCGCCATTAAGTTTCGGCAGGGAGAGGTCACCTCCGCTCGATTCATCGCATCTCGGGTTTCTCCATTAAGTCCCTAAGCCAGCCGTACTCACCCCGCCTTGATTCACGCAGTGCCAAACTCCAATTGGAGGTCTTCCTGGCCGGCGGTCATGAAGCCGCCGTAAACGGGACACTCAAAGACACCACCTATCCAAAGCGTCAGAGCTCAATTAAATATCACCCTAGCATCGCCTCAATCCCCTCTACCCCGTGCGCGCCTCCGCTCTGCCTCTTACGCTACCCAGACATTGCTGACACGGTCGTGTCCGCCGCGGCTCGTTGCCGAGCCCGCTGCGCGCACGCGGCCAGCACTCCTCGGTCTTCCTCCACCTCAACCAACAACACAGCCGTGTTCGCGATGAGCTTCAGGTGCTTACCCACCCTTTCTTTGCACCCACCGGCGTTCGCGATGGCGGGCGGCAGCGCCACTTTGCCCAGCGGAGCAACGGGGGTCAGGCCACCGTCGCGGGCGGGCCATATTCTTGGCGGTCTCTGCGGCCCCAACGCCTCCCCCTAAGTGCGCGGCACCATAGGTTAGGCGACCGACCGCCCGGGTGGCCCGGCAAGGTCACCGCCCGGCCCGGCGGGGCCGCCAGCGCACCGTCCGGCATGCCACGCCGCCGCGCCCCATTTCGAGGACCTCCTGGTTGTAAAGAAGAACAACTCTAGGGTGCTAGGTGAGAAGCCCCTCTCTGTTGTAATAGTGCTAATAGTGCTCCGCAAAAAGTTGTAAGTTCAGGGTCTCTTCTGCAAAACCGCCGATGCGCACGGGCTTCTCCCGCCGCGGGCCTCTTATGCGCATGGGCCAGGCCCCGCGTTGGGCTGAGTCGGGCCGCTTGGGCCGAAAAGGTTGGAGCCGGCCCGTTTATCTTTTTAGGCATTTCTTTTTAGTTTTCTTTTTTTTGAAATGCAGCAAACCTGTAAATTCCATATAAAATTGAATAGGTGTCCAAAAATAGTGAAACTAATTATGGGGGTTTAGATCCCTATACCCTCACGGCTGGCCTTTGGCCTCGTCAGACAGGGCGGCCCAGCCCACAAGACCCAGACCGATCGGCCTTTCTGGCCTGGTCGGAGTCCCAGGCGGACAATTATAGTTACTTGTCATACAAGGTAACTAGTCGGTTAGAAAACCAATTGTACTCTATCTAGATACGGTTTGTTTGTAACCGACCAACTCGGGATTTTAGGATTTGTAACCCTGCCCCCAGACTATATAAGGCGGGCGGGGACCCCCCCTCGAACATAATAACATTTTCAATAACGTAAGAGCAGGGCGTAGGGTATTACGCATCGGGGCCCGCCCGAACCTGGGTAAACCGTGTGTCTTGTTCTTCTGTTCCATCTCGCTTGTAGTCTAATAGCGTGCCTCCACCATAAATCACTACCGTCGGTATACCCGTGGTAGATTGCCGCCGATATTTCATCGACAGTGGCGCGCCAGGTAGGGGTTACGCGTGCAGACTTAGTAGCAGGCAAGATGGTTTCCTTCGCTACAACCATGGAGATCGAAGCTAGGTCAACCTTCACCGTCGGCTCTTTCACGTGGACTGTCTCCGCCGCGGGGGAAGCGTGGGAGGAGCACCGGCGATCCGGCGTCGGCGCCTCGGGCTCCACCGCCAACTCGTCCCTTGGGATCAATCTCGAGGGCACTAAGACCGGCATCCCGACCACCGCTCCCACGCTACCGAGGAAGGCAGATCGACAACTCTGATCTTCTCGAATAAATCGACCAGCTCGGAAGGGGCCTCGAGGAGATGGTCGAGCAGTTGGAATCAGCCTAGGATCGGTTCAATGACGATGGCTTTACTCTTGTTCACCACGTCGGCGCCGGGAACTCGAGCTCGCGCCCGGCATTCAACACCGCCCAGATTACGGTGCAGCTACGGCAAGGCAGCGGTCAGCAAGTCCGTGCCAATCCGTTCCGTCGCCCGGGCACCGATCTGGGCTGCGACAAGGAGCAACTCACGGGTTCACGCCAACCCGACTTCACCGTCCGATTCAGATCTGGTCGCGGCTCGACTCCCGGCGCGGCGCCGAGCCCGCGTCGGACAGACTTCGTCGCCTAGATTCCAGGTCTGGTCGCGGCCCGCCCGGCGTGGCGCCGCGAGCCAGCGTCGGCCAAGCGTTGTCGCCCTAGACCCGGCTCTAGCGGCGGCTCAACATCGGCACGGCCCCCAAGTCCATGCCAACCACTCGGATCCAGTCCGGCGGGGGTCCAACCTCACGAATTCTCGGGGGGTCGACCTCGTCCGATAACTGGTCGGACAAGCTCGAGGGTGAAGTCCGTTGCAGGTTGGTCGAGAACCCGCTCCCCTTCGGGATGCCCTAACGCCTCCGGGCGTACCGGCCAACAGTGAGAGACTTTTCTAGGGCCGGCATCCGCAATCGCTCCCCTCCCAGCTCGTCGAGTTTCATCTTGACGGCACGGCTAGGCACGTTGTACACTGTGTCCAAAGCAGAGAAGCTTCCAGTGGCTCTCGATCAACTGATGAAGAAGAAGGTGGCTCGAGCTCTATCTCTGGGCTAGACGGTGCGACCGTCACCATGAGCTCTACCTCTACGTGCTCTACCTCCGCGGCAGATGATGACGAATTCCCTCAACGAGTGGCCGAATTTCTCGACATAACCGACTTCCCGCAAATCCCTCCTGGGTTCAGAAGAGCTGTTTTCAACGTCAGCGTTGACGAGAATGAGCCCGTCGTCAAAACAGCGGAGGAAAGACAGCAAAGGATTGCCTGCAATGAAGATCGAGCTCGATGCCGCTTGGCCCAAACACAGGGTCAGGCCCCCTCAGCCTGCCGGCGCAGGAGCCAACGCAGACGCAGCTGCGGCCGATGCAGATCAGGATCCGCCGCCTGCTCCACGAGCTAATCGACAGAGAGGAAGGATGCAGCCCTGCAACCTGGCAAATGAGTTCAACCTGGTCGGTGATCGGCAAGTCCACAAGACGCCTAGCGCCAACATCGCTGTTGCAGTCCAGCGACTTCGCGACATGCAGGCTACGCCAGACATCCAGGCCATTCTCGATCACCTCAAGGCAGTAGAGGCGCAAGTTAATTTCATGCACGAGATGTCGGCCGGTCCATCCCAGAGCCGCCGCTCTCGCAGCACGCACCGCGGTCGTAGGGACCGGGCGGAAGGTGGCGACGCCAACGACCGAGACCGGGAAAGTCAGCGCGAAGCTCAGCCCGCTCAACGCCAGGAGCGGGGTAACCGTCGGAGAGATGGCAGTAGCACATGATATCTGATATGGTCGAAGAACAATGGAAGATGTACTTCGATGGCTCATTAAATATAGGTGGCGCAGGAGCGGGAGTTTTCTTCATAGCACCTTCCGGAGGCCAGTTGCGATATGTTCTACGTATCCACTTCAAAGCTTCCAATAACGCCGCTGAATATGAAGCCACATTACATGGACTCCGCATTGCTGTTGAGCTTAGCGTCAAGCGACTACTCGTCTATGGCGATTCGGCTCTGGTCATTAATCAGGTCAACAAAGACTGGGACTGCACCAACAAAAAGATGGACGCCTATGTGGCTGCGATCCGCAAGCTTGAAGACAAGTTCTATGGCCTTGAGTTCATCCATGTGCCCCGGGCAGAGAACCAAGCAGCTGACGAATTGTCCAAGTTAGGGTCATCCCGATTAGAAGTCCCTCATAGAGTCTTTGTTCATGACCTAATCATGCCATCCATTCACGAAGGAAAGACGGACAAAAGGCAGCAGTCTCCTGAGCTGTTACCTTCATCAAGTCCTGACGCACAGCCACCTCCTAATCCGAGCACTTCCCATCCGGGCGGCTCCGGCGGCAAGCGCAGTCGACCGGTCTCCGGGCCCGCACCACAATCTGGAGCATGACCATCAGCATGGGCTTAACGGCGATGCGACCGATCAGTCGGTCGACAAACCTGGGGCCCCTCCACTAGATTGGAGGTTGCCTTTCATCCAGTACCTCACCAACAAGGCATTGCCGGACAATAAGAATGAAGCAGAGTGCCTTGTCCGTCGAAGTCACAGCTACATCCTAGTTGACGGCCAGCTTATGCGCAAAAACGCTAAGGCTGAAATACTTCAGAAGTGCATCACTCCGGATGACGGCATCGCTCTACTGGACAAAATCCATTCTGGCACATGCGGCAACCATGCAAAGATCACGCATTAATCGGTCGGTAAGGCCTTCCGAGCTGGTTTCTCTCGGCCCAAAGACCGTGGCCGATCTTTGAGCACTTAGTTCGACACTTTACAAGAATTGTCGGTTTTTCGCTAAGCGATTCATGTCCCCCTGCACATGAACTTCGGGCGATCCCGCCTCTTGGCCCTTTTCATGCTTTGGAGACTTCGACATGATCGGACCATTCAAAACAAAGACCGGGCGGTTTTAAGTACATTTATGTCCTCATAGACAAGTTCTCCAAATGGATCGAGTACAAACCCCTAGTCAAAGCAACCGCAAAGAAGGCTTCGGAGATGCTTAATGATGTCATCCACCGGTTTGGCATCCCCAACGAGATCATAACCGATCTCGGTAGCACGTTCACGTGGAGTCACTTACGGGATTTCGTGATGACTTATCCATACAAGTCAAGTACGTGTCCGTCGCTCACCCAAGGGCTAACGGACAGGTCGAGCGCTAATGGCATGATCATCGATGTCCTGGCATAGCGTTTATTCCGCTTGACGGTTTGTACCTGGGCGATGGTGAAAAGAACTACCGGCGTGATCCGGGGACTACGTACCCAGCCCTATCACAAAGATAGGCGTCTCCCCCGTACTTTATGATATTTGGCTCGCCGCCGTACTACCGGCCGAGGTAGCTCACCGGGTCTCCAAGGATCGAGTATTTCGATGAAGACGCCTCGGACAAAGCACGGGAGCTCGATATCAACGCCACGAAGAACGACGCCTTGACACGTGCGTTCGAACGCCGATACTTGGCTAGCTTTGGCGCCGCTACTACAACCGTAACGTTAAAGATCGTTTCTTTGTGGTCGGAGACCCGGTACTACGGCTCAAGCAGAAGACAGAAGGCCTTCATAAGCTATCCTCTCACTGGGAGGGGTCATTCATGATAAAGGCAGTCACTAGGCCTACATCTTATAGGCTCTGCACTTTAGATGACATCGATGTACCCAGCTCCTGGCACATCGAGCAGCTTATAAGATTCTACCCTTGACACGCGGCATAGAATAAGATATGTATTTTTTCTTTTCCTTTGTATTCAGTTGAAGTTAATGAAGTTTGGTTCATGATTCACATTTCTCCTACAAATGTTTTATCTCGTAAAATATACTTTTTAATAAGCCGTGCAGTCTAATGCTCCGACAGGAACAATCGAGAAAAAAATCACTTTGTTTCTCCGATCGCGTGTTACGGCTCCGAGCCACGAGAGCACGGGGAGATCTTGGCAGTCGCTCTCTAAACGGTACTAGGGTCCTAAGCGTTCAAGCAACCGTGCTGTTCCACAGAGGTCACCTAGTCACCTAACGAGCTGGTTTGCTTCAAAGGATGCTACATGACTACACGCATATGAACCTCTTTAAAAACTAAATGAGTCTCATACTCGTTTACCGCTTCAACTTGACTCGAATTAATCGGTTGTTGTGAACTCGCCGAAGTTTCATATTTTTAACCAACGATTGTTTATGTTGTTTTTGTAGTTCTTCGTGTTTATCTACTTCAAGCCTTACAGTTAAGAGTTCCTAACTCTAACTTAGTGGATGGTATCCCAAATGCCATTATGCAAGTCATGGTTAACTTCAAGAAAATAGTTAAACACTTCGATGCAGGCCGAGCACAATAAACAAGTTTATATGTACATCGGGCAGATTTTCACAAATTACAAGGCAACGTTTGGCAATTCAAGAGGCCCGGCTCGACGATCCTTCATCGACCAACTTGACATTCTGCATTACTCTAGCTGCGGTGTCCCGAAGCCAAGGCGAAGGTTCTCCACTTCTTCGGGACTGGTGTTGGCCGCTGCCCCTTCTTCAACCCTCTTGAGGTCGATTCGGGGGTAGTGCGACTTGGCCAGCGCCAGAACAAAGGACACCGCAAACTGACACGCATCACGCACAAAATCTTTGAACAAGGGCCAAGCCCTCTTGCAAAGATCTGTGATGCTTCCGGGGGCCGTTCACCGGGTCGGATATCTCCACGGCTTCGGGGGACAGCTCCTTCATCAGTGGCCTCAGCCCGGCCTCGACCTCTTGCCATCGTTCCTTGAGTCTTGTGTTTTTCTCTGTCAGCACACCAAATTGTGCCATGTGCTTTTTCCATAGCTCTGTCCGAAGAAAAATTGATGGGTGTTAAAACAATCTTGGGACGTAAGGCGAAAGAAGTGGTCGGTTACAGACCTGCCATCTCCATCTTCAGCTCTTCAATGCGCTGCTGGGCGCGTGATAACTCCTACGATTTTAGCTGATCGCCTTTCTCCAGTTCTGCATTATAATAACCAAATATATAGATTTTCTATGCAATAGCCGTTGTTCCAGAGGTGTGGACAATATTCTTACCTTTCGCCTTCCCTTCAAGGACGCTAACCTTGTACGTCAGGGTGCGGTTTTCACTCTGCAGGCGTTCATTTTCGGCCATGATAGGCCGGAACTGCTCTATCATATCCGCACGCTGCTGAGCAACGTTTTGCAAGCTCTAAAAAATATTATAACACATTAGTTCTGGCTAATGATTAAACTGAGCACCAGGTATTTAGATCGAACATGTACCTGTACATGTTCCCGAAGTTGTTTAAAGGAGGCTTCAATGTCCTCCTGGATCAGGGCGTCGACCTTGGACTCAAACACCTGCCACTCCCCGTCTTCTACTTGACGGGCTATGAAGCTTACCTTTCCTGGAACCCGTTTCGGTTTCTCAGGATGCCCCGTGATCTCTTCTAATTCTGGAGGGTCTTGAGTGACAGGTGCACCGCTTTTGGCTTGTGGGCGTACCGAGGTCGACGGTGTTCCCCTCCTCGGAACATGACCGACCACTCCTCCCTGAGCACCCTCATTGTTTTCTCGATAGGGGGATGGCGGTGCCCTTGATGGAGAAGGGTGGTCGGTCTCTAGAACCACTCCTTCCCGGTTCTCGGGAACCTTGGTATGCTCTTCTGGTTGCTGGGCCGGGGGACTTCCCCCTTCTTCTGTGCTGGCTTGCCTACAAGACCGGCGGGCGATCATGATTAACATGACATAGTCAACGTATTCATAACACAAGTGGTTATACCTGGTGGACCGTGTGAAGAAGAAGCATCTAAACCTCCCGGTTCCTCCGCCGGCCGGGACGAACCGCCCGACACCCAGTCCTATTTCCCCCACCACCGGATTACGAGTGTGATGGTCGAGGATCGGGAGTGGGGATTTTTCTGTTGCCCCATTGTCGATTGCTCGGGCACACCCTCCTCACCGATCGCCTCCGATCCCCTTGGAGGGTTTCCCTCCACCACCCTCGGTCGTCGATTGTGAAGTCCTTGGTGGTGTTGGTGGCTCGGGTTCGCACCGCCGGCGTGGAGTACTGGAGGTGGTGGTCGGTCTGCGCGGTTGCTCCTCAGAGCGTTTGGCTCCGAACTTTTGACTCAAGGGGACTGTGTCCTCTAAGTCAGAGTCTGAGCTCTCAATAATTGCCCGTCGTCGCTGCTCCGCCTCTTCACCAATCCTCAGTTTACCACTAGTTTTGCTCTTGGTGGGCTTGGCTTTCTTCTCTGGCAGTGGCGGCATTGGCTCCTTCCCCGATGCCATGCGTTTGAAAGGCTTCTCGAGAGCGTCCGGACGACTTTCTCCGCTCTTGCCACCATGATCGACCACCCCAAATGGCTTGGTCTTCTTCTGCTGGCCTTTAATTGCTTCGCCAGTAGGCCACTCTTCCACGGGCACGAGCGACACAAATGCCTGACGATCCTGTCCAAGATATTGCTATAGCAAATTACAAGACAAGATTATTTGCAAAAATCAGCTAAACTGGATAAATAATACATCACAATTATACTTCACATACCGGAGGGGGTGGATTCTTCAGAGTAAATGGCTTGACTCCGTCTTCTGGGTATCGGTATTTGGCAAAGCTCTCAAACATCTTGGACAGACGACTCACTATCTCTTCATCATCCAAGTTGTCCTTGTTCTCCCTTGACGGGTCCTTACGCCCCTAGTACTCAAACATGAAGTTGAATCTTTCCTTCAGGGGCTGGATACGGTGGACAACGAACTGGCTGGCAACAACAATGCCGTCAATCTTGCTAAAATCCATCAGGGATAGCAGCTCTTCAACTTGTACCATGTCATTGGCATCTGGCCTTTCTGACCACCGAGCATTTGGTCGTGGGATTTGGGTGACATTACAAGGAACTGGTCGACCCTTCAAATTCTGGTTAATGTAAAACCAGCGCCTCATCCAGTTCTTGGTGCTCGAGGTGTGCCCAATGACCATCCAATTAGACTTCACACCTTCCCTCAGGGTAATGTAGCACCCACCGGCCACCTGAGAGCCCTCGGATCCTTCACCCTTCTTCTTCAAAACATACAGGTGGCGGAACAAATTGAAATGTGGTGCTATTCCCAAGTAGCACTCACAATACGTCACGAAGATTGCTAGCGTCAAGATAGAATTCGGGGCGGATTGCAAATCGAAATTCCCCAAAAAGATGCACAAATCCCTCAAAAGTTGTGCAATTTGGAATCCCCAATCCCCTCATGAAATAGTCTTTAAAAACCACAATCTCATCTGGCTGAGGGTTGGGATAGTGTTCACCTACCGATGGCGCTCTCCAAACTACCAGCTCAGGTGCTGGTAACAAACCGCCTTTCGCCATTGCCCCCAACGATTCCGGTGTCGTTTGGGATTTCTCCCACTGAGCCTCCATCAGCTTCTTGCGCGTGGACTCCGCCTTCGTCATCTTCTTCACCATCGCTCAAAATGGATGGTGGTGGGAGGCGGCGGAGCAGGCAACCTAGGCCGTGCGCCGGAGATTGAGGAGAAGAAAGCGGCAGAGATGGCAACGATTGTTGAGTGTGGAAAAGGAGGCAGCGGCCGACGGACTATTTATACCATCCGGATGGCCCATTGACTCTCCCGGGACCATCATTTGATATTCTTTTACCCTAATTTTTAACTGGGCTTTTTGGGCCGAGTTACCTTTACTCAGTTATTTTTTCCTATACGGTACGGTGAGCCGGTTACTAAAGTCATGGTGCGCTAGTCTTACTGGGGACTAGGCCCACAAGTTGACTATAGAGTCAATCTGGTCCACTAGTCAGACTGGGGATTGAGGGCTTTTACAGAAACCATACATATTTATATATATATGTATTCCTAAGCCCTGGTCGACCAGATCAATCTGGGGACTGGGCATACAGCCGAGCTATGTATTCCTAAGCCCTGGTTGACCAGATCAGTCTGGGGACTGGGTACACAGCCGAGCTGTGTATTCCTAAGTCCTGGTCGCCCAAGATCAGTCTGGGGACTGGGCACATATCCCGGATATGTATTTCTAAAAATACTAGTTAGCCAGATCAGTCTCGGGGCTGGGTTAATTCGATGCCTTTGTCTACCAATCGATTCGCTCAGTCCATGACCAAAAGCTGAAGAGTAGCATTTTGAATGAGTCTGACATGAGATTCAACAAAAACATCGACAGCGTCGGGCGCATTGTTTTCAACATAAGATTAGATCATCCAGAACCTAGTTACAACCTAATTTGCCTACGGCATTTTTACAAAAGCTATGACGCCTGGTGAATTTTCCATGGATCCTGATCTAGAACCTTCTGATCAAGGACCAGTAAACCCATGGAACTACAAAAGGCAGTCCTCTACCAAGCGTCCGCCGACGGGCACAGCCGACGCCCGCCGGAGTCCTATGGCGCGTCGTTGATGACGTCATCCGCCGTCACCTCCTCCGCTATGGCATCCGCGGCATCACCGAAGTCCTGGATAAGATGCTCTAGGTCGGCGACCTGTTCGCCTTCAGGAAGGCCGGCGAGCCCCCGGAGCTCCGCCCCGGAACGGCGCTGGCGACGGCTAGCGCGGATGACGCCCCACGGCGCACGCCCATGAAGTCACCGCCTCCCCGGATGCGGCGGGAGTGTCTCCCAGTTGCTCCTGGAGCGACTCCCCCGCAGCACCAACAAGGTCGACGACGGCCTCCGCCGTCGAGAGGATCGCCGGGAGTTCTTCCTCCAGCTGGGCTACTCTGAGGTCGGCGGCCTCTTGGTTGGCGCGGGCGTGCTGCGCCTCTGCCTCGGCGGATTCCAGCGCCGCCATAACGGCGCTGAGCCGCTCACGAAGCTCGGCCATGGCGACCGTCCTGGTCACCATAGCATGCCGTCCACCGGCATTTCCTTCGCCGGCCTCCTCCACGGCGGGGAGCGGCAGCGGGTTGGCTGCACCGATGGCCAGTACCCTGCAATCAACAAATCAAGTCAGATTGGAGTTTGATTTCTCCCCAAAACGTGCGACTACAGTAACACGGCTGCTTACCTTGCATTACGGCGGCGCCTGGTGGAAGGACCGTTCGGCGAGCTCTCCGCTGGCCGCTTGCCGCGATCCATTTGCCGCTCTGAAGAGAGTAGGAGAGAAGATTGAAGGAGGAAAACTAAGACACCGGCTAGGGTTTCTATAGGAGCAGAGTGCTTTTCCTCACCACCGCACCTTCTATTTATAAGCAGTCATGAGGAAGATGAGCCGGCGAGTGGGAACCGCTGCACTTCGCGACGGATCGCTTTCCCCACGATTGGAAAGTGTCATCATTGCGGCCATGACCGAAGGCGAATCGCCGCAGCATGTTCTCTAGTACAAATTTCTCGGCCTCCGTGCCGGGATGGTCTTTTTTGCCCCTCTGAGACGGCGGATGGTTAACTGGGCCGTTCGCTGGGTATCCGGCCCATTTAGTATGGTTTGTAGTTTTTAGTTGTTCCGATTTTTTGCAGAGTTGCACTCTTTTCTGAAAAGCGGTGTTTTCTTCTGGGAGATTATCAAGTTTTTTCAAAAAGCTTACTACAACATGATTCTCATCTTCTAACAACCTTAGGGACTACGTGGGCCCACGTCACTTCAGCAGTGACTGGGCCTGTTCCTAACATGGGTTCTGACCCCTACCGAATATGTGGCTTTTCTGGAAGTCAGTTTTTTCAATTAAACCAATGATATCTGATATCATGTGCTACTGTGGGCCCACGTCACTAGACATGAGCCACTTTTTTTTTTTTTTTTTCTTGAGCAACATGCATCTTTCGACAAGGCTTACACTGAATTATTTCTGAGGTCGATTTTCTCGTCAGACTGGTTAGCTCTATGTCGAACTGCTCGACTCTTCACTGAACTGGTCGGCAGGTCGACTACGAGCTTCAGCAGTGCAAGGCTGCAATCTGGACTGGTCAGCAGGTCGACTTTGAGCTTCAGCAAGTGTAAGGATACTACCTAGACTGGTCGGTAGGTGTCAAGACGGTGTTGTTCGTCAAGATTCATGGTGCTCGGGGACCAGCTGTGGGGGTTTAGACCCCTATACCCTCACGGCTGGCCTTTGGCCTCGGCAGCCAGGCGGCCCAAAATTTATAAGACCAAGACCGATCGGCCTTTCTCGGCTGGGTCGGAGTCCCAGGCGGACAATTATAGTTACTTGTCATACAAGGCAACTAGTCGGTTAGGAAACCAATTGTACTCTATCTAGATACGGTTTGTTTGTAACCGACCAACTCGGGATTTCAGGATTTGTAACCCTGCCCCCCCGGACTATATAAGGTGGGCGGGGACCCCCCCTCGACATAATAACTTTTTCAATAACAGAAGAGCAGGGGCGTAGGGTATTACGCATCGGGCGGCCCGAACCTGGGTAAACCGTGTGTCTTTGTTCTTCCCTGCTCCATCTCCCTTGTAGTCTAATAGCGTGCCTCCACCATGAATCACTACCGTCGGTATACCCGTGGTAGACTGCCGCCGATATTTCGTCGACACTAATTTTGTTAGAATCCTGAAATCATGATCTATCTGTTGGTATACTTAGTTCATAGATTTCTGTGCTACACCTAGGGTGATTAAATTGCTGTATGATGCTTAAATACTAATAAGGATATATAGTTAATGAATTTTGGTAGCTCAAGAATAGTTGGTTTGTTGAGATAGCTAAAACACCCTAGTTAGAATATACAATAGAATAGCTAAATTGTAGTGATGACGGCATGAAAAGATGTTTTATGAGTTCGATACGTAGCTTTCGATGTTAGCCATTAGAGCTAGCTGTTAGTGTAGTTTGTACGTGTTGCACTTTAAGAGTTGTTGTTGTCTTTGTATTGATTGCATCATCTCTGCATTTGCATCATTGCATATCATAATAGGAGCGATGATTGGTCGGTGCATCCGAAGGACTTGGTGTTTCCGCGAAGGATGGTGCCATGGTGATCATGTCCTGAGGATTGGAATACTAACTTGGTTATCTTTTACCCAGGCAAGCCCCGGTTCATAACCCCTATTATTCTGTACTTTATAATATATATGTTGCATTAAGTCTTGAGGAGTTGAATGGAACCCACTTGCATATATATCCTTATCCTATGAGTCTTGCTAGTATGACAGGATCATGTAGATTGCCATTCTATAGGACTTCGGTAAAAGTCGAGTGATTTCCTGTCACTCGCGCGAGATAGGTTTATATATTATTATCATGATACTATCACATGGATTATATATATGGATAATAAATGGAGACCGGACGGGACGGTATTATGGACCGTGGATGGGCGTTGGGCTTGTTGGGCAACAGAGCGAGGCTCTGGTTGCGTTGTCCCGCCTGTGTCAGTTAAGGACCGATCATTGCTAAGGGTTGAAGGTCAAGTCACAGAACTCCTTATCCCGAACACATACTTATTTATGGGAGCTCGGAAGGCTTTCTCTCTCTTGTCTTGGGTTCCGGCTCCATCCGGACCGACTGTATAGGGTGGTGCATTCATATATTTTGTTTTTGGGTTGGAGGTCCTTGCACGGCATTACAGCCGGGCCGGGAATGTCGGGGGCTTGGAATTCCAGTTAGGACGGGGACCTGGAGCACCGGGCAGATGAAAGCAAGCTGTTCTCGTCTGTGTCTAGGATACAGAAGGGGAGTGTGTCTCGGGGTACCCAGCTGGGCACATTGATTCGCGAATCGCCGTTCTTAAACGGTAACGACGAGGGCTTTATTCTGGCAGCGTAGTAAGAAATGGAAGGTGAAAAAAGGATAAAAATGGTTCTGATTGCTTACCACCTGCTTGAAAGTAGTTCAGGTGCTTACCTAGAATGGTTAGCTAATGAATTAATATTGACTGCAAAAATTTGAATATAAGGATGTACTATTAGTAATGCTTCCCTGCAAATATAAACCCACAAGCCAAATAGCCTTACATATCCTTGGAGTCATTTTATTTCTCCTGTCGGGTAAGTCTTGCTGAGTATAATTGAGTACTCAGGGTTTTACTCCCCCTGTTGCAGGTAACAGGTGGATGCTAGCTGCTGACTCATGTGTGTGGATACCTCCTGGTGGGCTCAGTGAGGAAATCCAATTACGCTGCGATAGGAGTTTTATTTACAATTCCTCCCAAATGATTTTTAAAAGAAAAGTTCTATAATGTCAGCATCATCATCATGTTATATGGTTATACTTGTAATTGAATAAATGTTTATTTTCTGCTGCAATAAAGATTAGGTGTTACCAGAGATACCATGTAAATCTAAAATGAATCAACTTTCATTTTGCTACACTATAATTATTCCTTCCGCTGTTATAATTCATAAGTCATACTCTGATCCAATGTAAACATGGGATGTAAGAAATGTAAGATTGTTGTAAGCTTTATTCCCTTATTTGTGATCCTGATGAAAACTGTGGATTTTCGAGTTCTCCCGTTGGGTGTGCTCGACGGAATCGACTAAATTAGTGTGCTCTCTTGAGTACTTAACGTCTAATGGGAGACAAGTACTCTTGTGAGTGTATTAATTTAGGCGGTTCTGCCACAACTCCTAACCACAAAGGTCAGGAGCATCTACGACCACGCCATCATCACCGAGGCAAGCAAGGGCGAGGAGAGGAGTGAAGAGAGCGAGGAGACGAGAGAGTGGAGTGAGTCCAAAGCGGCACGGTGAAAGGTCCTAAATGGCTAGGGGGTGAATATCCTAATTAAAAATCTATAAATATACTAGAGCAAAATATAAATACAACAAATGGTGTAAATGTGGTTTGCTCTAGCTCTACTTATTAGGCAAGCCACCTAATGACAATTCTAGTAAGCTATGATCTCTAGTTCACACATACAAGCTAAGTTGCTAGTTTACTTCTAGGTGATCAAGCTAGAGAACTAGACTACACTAATGCTATCACTAGCACAAGAATGAAACAATGTGATACAATGTAATAGGGTGATTGTTACCGATGTCGGGCAAGAGATTAGTATATCAACAGATACTGAAAAATCTAAGGGAGACAATGTGACACAATGATTTTTCTCCCGAGGTTTATGTGCTTGCTGGCACGCTAGTTGTTGACGGTTGTTATCGTACAAATCTAACCGTCAACTAGCCATGGAAAAGGATACAATTGCTATCACCAAAGTAGATATAGAGCTTGCACTAACAGAATTCCATGAGTTTTGGTGTTTCACTATTTCTGCAGGTGTAAACTAGAAAAGACGCAAACCCAGGAGCTTATCAGAACATAGAACGAAAAATCAGACACCGCAGCAACGTAGGAAGATTCTAGAAGAGACCAGAAGACACCACGCCGAAGCGGAGGACCAGCGGCCACCAGGGGGGCCGGCCGGTCCCACCCCTGCACGGCCCCGTCGGGCCCTAGCCCATTCGGGGCCCGCTTCACCCAGGTTGCTCCACCGCCTTAGGGTTTCAATCTCAGCCGTCCGCCAATGTCGGTTTCATCCGATGGCTCACGGTCATCGCCCAGGGCTATAAAAGGAGGGCAGAACCCCCCCGGGGACAAGGCACATTTATTCATTCCTCATTCAAAGTCTGATCATCAGCCAGAAACCCTAATCAGAGCTCCTTAGTTAGGGCCTAGATAGCTAGTTAGAACTAGAGGGAGGCAGGTGAAAGCTTGGATTCTGGAGCCATCAAGAGCTTGGATTTGGTATAGTTCTTACCTCCTCTCACCTTTGTTCTCTTTCATTGTATAGTTATATGATTGCTACAATTGAATTGATGAATACTTATCTACTTATATTCATAGTTATATTCTTCTTTGTCTATTGCGGTTATATGCTTAGTATAGCTAGATTGATATTATACTTATTCATAGGTTCGTATAGCGCTCATCTAATTAATCGTTGGGTGAGTGGTGAACATTGTGTAAGCATGGTGCTTATACGTTGTTTACCTATGAATGCACCCTATAGGCCGGGCTTGGTAGATCACGGGTGTGACAATCCTATTGAGTCCTATGTAGTCTAAACCCCGTTTATAGGCACAGTAGGGCTTTCGTACGAAGGAAGGGCGTGCTATGTTCTTAAACTTCTCTAGTATGTCCACTATGAATAGATGTAATGCTAACCTTAGCTATGACTACTAAGTGTACTGCACTAACCATGATATGCATTGACATGTAGCTAGAAATAACACAAGAATATCTCTTGATGTTCTGCTAGTAACCCTAATAATATAGCTAGGAGTCTCATCTGTTTGTGCTGATGATTTATACTTATTCTTATTATTTTTCTCGTGACTTACCCCTGCATTGAGTAGTGAGGACATGGTTATGCCTATCCATTACACTCTAGGTTATCACGCTACCCTTACACGAGTGCCATATAGACCTTCCTTTGGGAAAATATAAATGACAACCTGGTAATACTCCGGGTAAAATGCTATAGTGGTATTTGATCTGCGCGCTTGCGGATACTATTTCTATTTTAAGTGGTGGCATGATTTAATACCACACCCTTGGTGTTTTGGCTGGGGACAACTTGGCGTTCTAGTAGTGATGCTATGTCTACAAGCATTTTTAGCGCCGTTGCTAGAGATAACATTAAGAGGTGTCAACACTAGTCCCTGTTGTGTCGACCACCACTTGATGTTGCCGCGTTAATAGGCTTCTAATGCCTAACCCTCCACGGGTGCCACTAGCAACTACCCACAAGTGAGGTAACTCAATGACACAAGCAATCTACTAAAGTCACCTTTCGTGAATCTTCCGCAGGGAATAGGCGCAAGAACCCCTCACAAATCACCGGGAGCCGGCTAGGAACAATCACTAACATGTGCCATACCTCCACTGCAGCTCCAAGCCATCTAGGTGGTGGCAACCACTAAAAGTAACAAGCAATCCCGCTGCTCAACGATCACTAGTGCCACTAGATGCTCAAACTCTAAGCAAATGCACTAAGATCACTCCCAATCTCATTTTGGATGCACAATCAAGCAAGAGAATGAGTGGAAGAAGTTTGCTTTAGCTCACAAGGATGTATCACCAATGAAAATGTCCAAGAGAGTAAGCTAGAGCCGGCCAACAAGCTTATATAGAGGGGCAAGCCCTCATCCAACCGTTACCCTGCGTTGGCCCTGACCGGACGCTCAAGACGGGGTGACCGAAGGCGTCTAGTCCAGCATCCGGTCGCCCATTAATATCCACGTGTACTGGCCGTTTGAAACTCAACGTTCGCGCCCAACGATTAGCCTCGCTTTCGCATCTTTGTCGGTCAAGCACCGGACGCGCCCTGTGCAACCACCAGACGCGCCAACAGTGGTGTCCGATCGCTACCCAGTAAGGTTCCAGAGAGGGTAAATCTTGACCAGACGCGTCCGGTCAGGGGTGACCGGACGCGCCTAGCATTCGTTCGGTTTCTCCCCTTTGCCTGAAGCTGATTCCAGCGTACGTCAGCGCTGATCGAACGCGCCACCAGAGCATCCGGTCGGCCCTAATAGACAAGCGTTCAGTCGATTCTTGAGAGCTCCTCGAGAGCTCCAGAAATGACTGGATGCGTTCGTGCCACCACCAGCGGACGTGCGCTCTCTCCTTAGAGGACCGGACGCGTCCGGTCAAGCTGAGACCCGCGTCCGGTCACTGCAATGTTCTCCAGAAACCTCTGTGAATCCTGCCTCGCAAGCTCGGCAGGAGGGATTTATACCCAAACCCCATAAACCCTTGCTCTCTTACGCTAACATCAAAGTGTCTCTCCACTAGTGCATGTGCATTAGCATTTTCAAATCATTTTGGGTTTAGTTAGCTCTTACTCGATCATAATGCATATGCATGGAATAAGAACACCTAGTGGCACTTGATAACCGCATTTGCATTAAGATCACCCATCTTAATAGTACGGCTATCTATCATAAGTACACTCATATAAGTATACTCACACCCTCTATGGTGTCTTGAGTGCCAAAACAAAATGGCCCTATTAATTATAACTTTGCCTTGAGCCCATTTTATTTTTCTCTTTCTTCTTTTCAAGGTGGGGTACTTGATCACCATCTTTTGGAGTACATCACCATCACCTTGATCATCTCCATGTCTCCACTTCTTGTCATGGACCATCCTTTCTTTTGCTACAACACTTAGCCATAAAGGATTAGTCCAAAGATTTCATCAATTATCCAAAACCAAACTAGAGCTTTCTGACGGGGAATTATGGGGGTGGAGAAAACCCTAGCGGTGTGTGTGGCTGGGGACTTTTCACACCTCCTGTGCGAGCCCGCCGAAGCCACCTGCTGCGGGCCTTTTCGTGCAGCCGCGCGCTCGCTCCAGCCGAGCCCGACCTTGTCCAGGGGGTGCTTTGAGGGGTGTGTGGGCCTGGCTCCCAACCTAAGCCAGGCAAACAAACAGCCCAGGTTGCACCCAGGGCAGTGGCTTGATTAGGCCAGGAAAACAAACATCTCCTATATGTTTGCACTTGCAGGGGATATCTAATTTAGGTTTACTTGTAGAGTATCTACAGAGAATAGATATTATAACAATTCCAAAGCGATACAAATGTGATCGGTTGTCTAACGCAATGGTGAAGGCATTTTATTGCTTGGTCTAGGTCCTAGGTTTGATCCCTAGGTATTAGATATTTTTGGAATTTATAAACAAAATTAAACGCCTATACATTCAAAATTAAACCCCTGTTCCATAGGTAGATGGAGAAAGGGTGGAGACGAAGTGCAAGCGTCTGAGTTGTGGACCCACTAACACACGTTGGAATTCTAAAACTCACTTTTTAAATTATTATTCAGAGAGTCATTACATAAAATCATTTTCTATATATTTTTCACTCTTTAATAGCTTTTTATATCTTGCATGCAGTCTAAAGAGTCATTCTCGCTAAAGCGAACAGGGATTTCAAAACTTGAAATTCCGACTCTTTTGCCCCTCTGTGATAGTCCCGTGGATATCTCGGCTATCACGGGCATCTACTTTTCAACCGATTACAAAGTCATACAACACGTAGTACAAAAAATAAGCCTAATACATAAACTAATTACAAGCCCACTGGGCTAAAACAAATAAAACACCGATAATCTACTCGTAGCAGCGAAGCTTGATGATTTTCCAATCCACAGGCATCCTTGAGAGTAGACCACAAACCAACTACTAATCTCAACACCATTGCAAGCAAAGAAATCTGCACACCACCATATATGTGCAGGCCATGGTCAAGACCGAATGAGCTTTGGTGGAAATAGAAAATAAAGGGATCCGGTGATCCTAATGTTTAGTCGTTGTTTGCATCCTAGCGCATGCAAAAAGGCATCAATAGTATAACATAAATCTTCTATAATTCCCAACCAAAATCTCACACTCACATACCATCATCATCAACATGTCTCATCACCATTCTCATCTCATCTCATATCTCACCACTCATCATCCCTCACAACACCCTCAATCTCTCAGTCTAAGCAACGAGGCGGCCTCCGCATGCCCCTCGTCTCAACGGCCTCGAGCCGGACCAATCTTCAGGGGAGAGAGAAAGCAAAGCACAAGAGAAGCTAGTGAGCTGATCCCTGCACACAGGTAAGTGATCATAACCGAGACCATGGCTATACGTATAGATTTTAACCTCTGCAGAGAGTACACTGTTACCCCACATGAACACCGCCAATGAGTCACCATCAACGGTGAACACCACCACCACAAACTAGGCCGACGAACACCAGACCTATCCACCAGCTGGAGTGAAGATATATAGACGCCACTACATAAGCCGGGTCGTGTCATCGAGGTTATGCGGTAACCTCCACCCTCCCCGACACTATTTGCACAGGGCCACAGACCGCGTGCCTACTATCTCCCACAGAGACTGGTGGTCGCCTGCACTAATTTGGGCAACGGGCCATACCGACCTAGGCATGTGGTGTGTACGAAAAGAACCCGTGATTTATGGTTGCAACCTACTCAGTCCTTAAGTTGGCCAGAGCGAGCATCTTCCACCAAACCATGTGCCTCACAGCACTAGACTCACCCCTCAGAGGTGATCTACCAACAAACTCCTCATCCCCAATGTCCCTCATGGAACGTCGTCCAGGACTCTGTGTTCCCGCCACAGGAACTACCCTTGGTGCACTCCGTACACCACGGCAACCTCTCGCTCTAGCCAGTATCTCCAAGAATCAGGTCGAGGGCAAGGAATATCTCCAGAACTCCTCATATCACCACCACCCACTCGAGATTCACCGCTCCCGTCGCGTATCAAACCAACATATACCTCATGGGGGGGTGCCTCATGGCCAAACCCCAACCACCATCCACATAACCCCAAACCATCACACATCACATATCAAAGGCATGTATGTAATTATGATGGAGTAAATGCAAA
The DNA here is from genome assembly GCA_015844335.1 of Chrysopogon serrulatus. NCBI lineage: Eukaryota > Viridiplantae > Streptophyta > Magnoliopsida > Poales > Poaceae > Chrysopogon > Chrysopogon serrulatus. The sequence continues at coordinate 15,318 of JADLZL010008209.1, read as the reverse complement.
GCAAGCGACATTGTATAAATATAAGTGGCGAGCCTTGAAGCTAGGTAATCAGAGTGAAGTGGTTTCAATCAAGGCAATCAAGGCTCAGGCAATAGCATGCAATTCCTATTCTAGCAAATAAATAAATATAAAGCGCTAGCAATTCTACTTTGCAATGTCTTATAGGATTCTCTAAGTAAAGGTGCTGCCATGACACCTGCGACGTCGAGGTAGTAGTGGTACGCGTCTCTAGAAGTCGAGGACGTCCACCATCAGGGTCCATCTCCTCCGAGTGCATCGTCGGGTCCATCCGAGCTTGACTCGTCACTACGCAAACATAAAAGCCGAGAACGACGAGCAAATAAGAAGCAATAAAAACTGCAAATAAAACTAGCCCAAAAGATCATAAGAACTGCACTAGGAGGTAGGATAGGATTTTAGAAAAATTATGAAATTGGTTTCATAATTCTTGGAGCTAAAATGAATTTTTGGCGAATTTTCGAAGGTAGCAAGGATTTCTGAAATTGGATAAAACAAAAAGGACAGGGATTCGGCTGGGCTGTTTTGCTGCTGATGGCCCAACAACAGCAGGAGGAAGGGGGAGCCTAGCTGGGCTGCTTGTTGAGTTCCGGCCCAAGCCGGATGGCAGGTTTAGATTTTCGCGCTCCAGGTGTTCAACGAAATGCTCGAAGGCTCGTCGATCCTGCAGTCCACGACAGAGGCCCGAGTGCTACTGCTCGCGGCGGGGAGCGATGCCCTTGGCACCAGCTGCAGGCGTGACGATGACGCGGTTGGGCAAGGGCAAGACAGGTAGGGAGAAGCAAGGAAGGCCAGACCGTCGGTCTGGGCACGCGCTGTTGCCTTGGGCATGGTGGAACGCGGCGAGCTCAGGTGTGCCGTGCGCACCAGGTCGTGTGGTGTGTGCAAGGCTGCGCCTTTGTCACCCGTGATGTGCGGCTCGAAGACTAGAACCGCAACGCATAAAAAGGTGGAGGCTTCTGCTCGCCGCAGGCCATGGCAGCACTGATGCCGAGCTGTGTAGGTGCTCTCAGGTGGTGGCTTCAGGCTTCATCCATGGCCGTGGGCAGCCAGAGGTGCGGGTGTGGGTATAGAGGGTGGTGTGGTGGCCGAAGGTCATGGTGGCCGCGGCTCGCGCGGCGGCGCCGTGCCGTGCACACTGGTGGTGTTGTGCCATGGGTGCGTGCGTGACGAGCAGTGCGTGCTGGTGACCGCGGTGAACGGGCAGCGGCTCGACGGCCGGCCACAGAGATAGAAAGAAGCAGGAAAAAGGTGGGGTCTTTTGGTGCTCACCGGTGGGTTCGTCGATGTGGAACGCGGAAGGCTGGGAAACACGGATGCCGCGACGTCCTGTCCTAGAGCGTGCCCACGACGTCGTTGGCGCACGGGCTGGGAGTGATTCGCCGTCAATCTCGGGTTCGGCGTGGTCGTGCGCGGGGCTCGACGAGGAGAGGCCCGCCGTGATGGTTCGACGAGGCGACGGCGCGGTGGTGACGCTGCTCACTCTGCCGTTGCGACACAAGGAGGCAGCAAGTGATTCCTGCTGCAAGACGTGGATCATGGCATGGTGCCCATCTCAGGCAAGGACATCGACAGACGAGCGGAAGGCAGGGGCTTTTGCAAGGAAAGGGGCTCACCCGTTTGCTGGATCAGCACGGAGGCGTGCTGCCGTCGAAGGTGCACGGTGGTAGCGGCGGCGTTGTGCAGTCATGATCGACAACGAGCCGGGACGTGGCTGCGGCGGTTCGCCACCGCGAGGGTTCCAGGCAGTGGCGCGATGGGATGAGGCGGAGCAGTGGCACAACGTCGAGGACGGCGAGGCCGGGGCTGGTCCGGCGTCAGCGTCGTGCTCCTGCGAGCAACGCTGCGAAGGCAGGACAGAGTGGCATGGTGATACACAGCGGCGAGGACGGCAAAAAGAACGCGTCTTTGGCTAGGGAAGAGGCTCACCGTAGTCGTCGCTGCAGGGCTGTTGGGGATGTCAAGGCCGACGTGTGCCGGTGCCGCGGCGACGCCGCGGCCGCGGGGCTGGTGCTGCGCCGCGGCGGGCCGCGGAGTCTCTGGTGGCGTCCTCGGCTCTTCGCCGTTCGTGGGCTCGGCGTCGTGGTGGAACGGTCGTCGACGCCGATCTGGCAAGGCAAGGGATAGCAGCAGGTTGAAGGCTGAAAGGCCAGGGACCGGAACGGATGGAGGAAAGGGAAGGGCTTTCGAGGTCGCGAGCTCACCTGCGGGGTGTCTACGACGCGTCCACGCCCCTCGTCGACGTTGCGGCGAAGCAGCAAGACGGGCGGGGCGCCGGTGCGGAGGCGAAGCTCGACACGGTGTCCGGCGCCGCGGCGTGGCAACGCTATGGAGTTGCCGCGGCCGCGCGGCTTGAAGTCGACGCGTCCGCCGACGCGTGGCTCGACGAGGGCAGAGGCTTCAGTGGGGGCGACGATGAGGTCGCTTGGCGAAGTGGCGGCGATGCAGCTCCCGTCGGCGTCGCGGACCCAGGTGCTCCTCGGAGGGCATCGCGTCGCGGCCGGCTAGGCGAGGACAACGCTTCGGGGTAGCGTCGTGCTGCCGCCGGGGCTGGTGCGCACGTCGCTGCAGATCATGGTGAGGCGAGCAGAGGGAGAGGTTGTCTGTGGCGGCGGCCAGGAGGGGAAGGGCGAGAAGCGGCGGTTGCGGGGTTTTATAGCCCAGGCGCTAGGGCTCTGCTGGGAGTGGAGTGTTCTACGGACGACGGCGATCTTCGGCGTCCGGGCCGCAGTGCACGTGGCGTTCATCCAAGCGACAGGAAGATGGCCAGGGCACGGGAAGCTTCGAGAAGGGCGTTGGTGTCCTGTCACGTGGTCAAGGCAGGGTCCGCATCGGGGTCACGCAAGGGGAAAACAGAGGCCGGGCGCCGTGGCCCCTGACGGAAGGCGCTGCGACTGCTGGCTTGGACGGAAAGATGAAAAGAAAAAGCAGAGAGGAGGGAGGAGACGGCTGCCAACGGGAGGAGACGGAACGGGGGCGAGAGACGGGATTCCCATCCGATTTCTGGCTAGCAGGTGGGGCCTCAGCTGGTTGCCGTTCCATCTGCGTGCTGCGCGCGTGAGAGCAGCAGGCCAGGTCTTGTTGCTTGGTGGGCTGGTGTCCGATGGGCCACCTTGGCGTGCGGGCATGCAGAAGAGCGCACCGCTCACTAATCAGCACAGGAGCATCACGATGTGGCAGGCACGGAGTGAACAGGCCACTAGCAACTTTGTTGGCTTAAGGTGTGTACGTGAGTATACATGACCCATGTACAGGAGCATGCAGCGTGTGAGAGCTATGGTGACAGCCACGTACGTACCAACACATGAGGGGGTTAGCAAACACAAGATGATTAGCATATAAGTTTAGGAAGGGGATGTGGGTCGATCGGATGGTCTGAAGGAAAGGAAAAGTACCTCCTACTTTTGATCTCGAGACAAAGGAAGATACCTCCAAGCGCAAACAAGAACCAAGCCACTCATGCATCTATACTACATGTGATGCATAAATTAAATTATGAAATTTGTCATGGTTATGCTAATTATATTTTATTTAATTTTATAAATTGCGGTTTAGAGGGATAGGAGAAGAGAACATTTCACAAAAGCATTGGTGGGATACTACATGCAACACACCTTCAGACAAAAATTTTAAAAAGTCGGGATTTTTATTACATAGGAATTTGCGGAATGTTACACTCGCTATCTATTTTTGGCTAGCGAGAAATCTAGAATAGAGAATGGTTATATTTAGATGACCACTTAAAGACGCAGGATGTTTTTTCTATCAAAATCTCTATTCCTAAAAACCAGGAGGGATTTAAAGAGTCTCTTGGAGTTGCTCTTATGGTAAATTCCCATGTTAGAGTATAATTTAAATTATGCTAGTATATTTTCTTCTTGATTTCAAGCGGGCTAAGTTGCAGCCATGACAAGAAAAGATCTTTTCAATGATAACGATATATTTTGGGCTTGATTTTTCTATGTAGGCTGGGTCGCTGTAAGCCGTCCAAACCTTCTCAGTATTCTCTCCGGCAACACCAAGATAATTTTTCTTCATTATTATTCCTGTAGTCTCGCCTGGGTCGCTGTCATTGACAAATTCTCCAGACCTTATCTATGTTGCTATGGCGTAACAACTCTATGCTGACATAGTTCTGCTCAGCAGTCATTGCGCCCCTGACGGAGGGAGGAGAGCAGCAAAAGCAACCCGGTGCTGAAGTGCCCGGTACGTACTCGTTCCTTTGGCTAGGGCCGCAGAGCGAGTCCACATCTCAGCGAGTAGGCGACAGCGTCCGTCGACCAAGCAAGATGCTTGAATTCTAGTTTCTTACTTCCTCCATTCTAAAAAGAATGCAACTACGGGTTACATACCGATTAAAGTGACTCATGTTTGACTAATTTTTTAGTAAATAGTATTCACATTTATATTGCTCCGGATAAATTGATTATGAAAATACATTTCATAATTAATCTAATGATATTAGTTTGATATCATAAATATTAATATCTTTTTATCTACAATTGGTTAAACTTACGATGTTAAAACATGTTATTGTGCTAGAGTTACATTCTTTTTAGGACAGATCGGAGGTAGTATTTTGTTGTTGTTGTTGTGTATGTGTTTGCGTTTCTCAGGTGAAGATGATAACCCATATGCTATTAATAATCAAATGCCATTGAGTATCGAGTTAGGACTCTGAATAAATGCACCTATCATTCTGGTTAAAGAAATACTTTTGGATAGGAATCTGAAAATCTCACTTAATAATGTAGTACAGCTAGTGCCGGTGATGATAACCCAATGTGCTAATATAACATTCAGCTGACGTTTGAGAATGAGTTTGGACTTTGGCGATTGCATTGACCTACTAGCACGTGTATGTAAGCACTGATTTTGTGTGATTGACTTCATTGTTTGGACCCTTCCTAAGTGTGGGTCCATTTTTATATACTTTTGGTGTAGCTTCTTTTTTGGAACCTTTTGGTGTAGCTTCTTGTGTTTTCTATACAGAGTTTGGTCCAACTTTGTTTTTTGCTCCACCACTCTATGTAAGCTTTCTATATTTGTATTGTGTCTTGCAAAAGAAAAAAATCCATCAATAAGGAGACTTATACTAAGTCAAAGACTCAAATTTAGATAGGCAATTTCACCATAGAAATAGTATAACTCAGAGAACTATGCTCAATTCTGGGGGCTGTTGGGTAGCTTCTACTTTTCTCCTGTTTAGCTATGTTAACTGGTCAATTTCTATAACGAGATATATAACATACAAAATAAACCATCCCATATGAGCATCTTGAAAAGATTAGACTAGAAAATTTTTAGACTGACAAAGCCATCATACGCGTGCGTCATTATCTCATTGGGAATGTCATTTACCATGAAAAATAATCTCTATATATAACTAAAAAGGCTTAAAAAGATTTTATCAAACTGGTGTTCGTGACGCGTGCCCTGCAATAGGCACCTCCATCATCAGGTTTTTGTTTTTATGGGCTTTAGTTTCCATCCTTGAGACCCCTCCTGCTTCTTACATCAATCAAATAAAGTCACCTTAAAACGTGTGATCAAATTTTCACTTGTCTGCATCTACACTAACACACAGTCGACGAAAAATAACTGCTACCTTTATCCTTCTCCATCCCTAATGTGATTGACGATGATCACTAGCCTTCTCCCAGCTTGAACAACTTAATCAATTGCCAAATCATTGCACCATCAACATGATTACTTCATTGTTGTGAGCGATTCCATCCAAAGATCATCCCTATCATCGCTAAGTATTTTTTTTCATTTATAAATCTATGGTTTTCATTTAAAAAAAAAATCAATATAACATCCTAATATTTGGAAGTATATCTGCATCACCATCTCATCTACCAAAATGTGTATTGTGAGCCCTTTTAAACCTTTTCAAACCAGGCCTATAACACCTTGTGGTGGTTTTCTATGTTGGTTTTTGTGATGTGGTTGTCCATACTAACTTAGTTGGACACATTGGTGTCGGGCCCACATGTCAGATTAGTTATGCCTCCTATATGATAGGAACATAGAGATATTTCCATCCAGAAAGTGGCGTAGTCAACTAAAGCCAAAACACTTTCGGTGGTAAGTCACTAGGGAGAATAGAGAGAGGGGAAGGGTAGTGGGTTGGTGGTGTGCTGATGATTGATAAGAAGAAGTGAGTTAGCCAGCATTGGAGGGTCTCATCCCATGGCCATGTTGAGTTGTGTTCATCTTGGGGTCTGCTGGTCCTGGTCAAGAAGGTTAAAGCTTCGATGACATGAGTACACAGTGTTGTAGAATGAAAGTTCACTTTCTTATGGGCCTGCAGTTTTTTTAGAAAAGGTATTAATTACATATGAGGACTAATGTAAGCGATTGATGGATTTATTGTCCAAGTTGTTAGATTGCTAGTTTTTTTTTTGTTTTATCGATTTCTTTGATTTGAAGTTGGCATTGGACTGCATGTTCTATATGTAGATTGATGAGGCACCCACTGCCATTTTGAAGACCTTGCTGATGGTTCTACATGATGAAGTGTGAAGCCTAAAGTGGGGAATTTTGGAGATATGGGTACAGGGTGTGATTGATGCTGGCTAGAACAGATAGAGAATGTTGAGAAGGTTAACAACATGAGCAGTTAAAACAAAGGGACAACTTGAAGAAGGATGCCAAACTAGAAGGAACAAAACTTGAAGAAGGATGCCAAACTAGAAGGAACAAAGAAGATGTTGCAAGACATGGTAACAAAGATGAAGAATGGATTCATTCCTTTGTTTTATTTTCTTTTGTGTTTGTTGCTGGCTTGTTATGTGGCCTGATCTTTAGTAGAGTTAAATTAACATGATGCCAATCAGGTGATGTTAATGTCACTATAAATTGTTTTAGTGTTTGTAATGTGAATGATGTGCAACTTTTTTGAATGTGAAATGAATGTGAGCTTGAACTAATTTGATAGCCTTTCCAACAATTATGTTGCACTAATTTAAAGTGCAATGCCATATGAGATATGAACATTGTACTTAATATCTCACATTAGCATAGTAGATTCAGATCATGATAGGTTCACATTACCATAGTAGAAATGAGACATCACACCAGGCTTTATATATCACATTAGCATTGTAGGTTTAATTAGATCATGACAATTTTTCGTCATGTCCTTTTCTCCTTCCACTTTTGGAGCTAAAAGGGCTCTACCACAAGGTGACCTGGCACATCTCCACCACTTCTTTGAATGTGTTATTTAGGACATATTTGATACACATGGTTAGTTACTAGATGAGCTAAATAACTAGCTAGTTGATACACGTCGCTAGCTAGTTGCCTGTCTAAAAAAATAGCTTAACTATTAGCCCTTCTGTTTGGATATACACTAGATCTAATTTGAGTTTAATAACTATAGCTAATAATTAGCTCTTAGATCAAACAGACTCTTAATATATTTATTTTGTGTTACTTATTCCCTTAATCTTGTGTTGCATGCACGCCTCGCCTGAAAATAGAAATAGAAATGAAGGTCGTTTGCATGTCCAGGCCATACTAAAAACTACTAGTCACACACAGTAAACGCACGAGGGCTCAAGGACGTCTCCAGAAACAGAAAGGTCTACTCGTATTATTTCGCCCTTTTCTGAGGCCGAGGCTTCCACGTCTCTGTGGAACCGTTTTACCCGCCATTTTCCTCTCCTCTCCCTCCATCTAGAGGAGAGGAGAGATGATGCAGCTGGCGAGCTCCACCGAATCCTGACCTCCCAAAGCTGTGATCGATCCAAACGCAAGGAAAATGATCAGGCGACAACGCGGCATGGCTCGGTTCCTGCAGCTGATGCTGGCCGGCGCGGCCGTGCTGCTGCTAGCGGCATCGCTGCCGGCGGCCATGGCCAACAACGACGACGTTGTGGAAGTCGGCGTGAACTGGGGCTCGCAGCTCTCGCACCCGCTTTTCCCTGAATCCGTGGTGAAGATGCTCAAGGCGAACCGCATCGCCAGGGTGAAGCTGTTCGACGCCGACCCCTGGCCCGTCGGTGCGCTCGTCGGCTCGGGCATTGAGGTCATGCTCGGCATCCCCAACGACATGCTCGAGACCATGAGCAGCAGCTACAGCAATGCCGAGGATTGGGTCAAGGAGAACGTCACCTCCTACGGTGACAAGCTTAAGGTCAAGTACGTAACGTTGTACATTTGCCCCTCAAAGCCATTATTCATGAATCATGACATCGCATTAATTGTTTTCCATGACATTAATAATTAATGACGAACGAAATGTTGTTGTTTGCTTTTGCTTGATGCATGAGAAGGTATGTGGCAGTGGGGAACGAGCCATTTCTCAAGGCCTACAACGGATCATTCATGGAGACCACCTTCCCGGCGCTCAAGAACATCCAGAAGGCACTTGACGAGGCCGGCGTCGGAAAAACCGTGAAGGCGGTCGTCCCGCTCAACGCCGACGTCTACGTCTCCCCCGACGACAAGCCATCGTCCGGCAAGTTCCGGCCAGACATCAACGACCTCATGACCGACATGGTCAAGTTCCTGCACGACCACGGCGCGCCTTTCGTCGTCAACATCTACCCCTTCCTCAGCCTGTACCAGAGCGACAACTTCCCCTTCGAGTTCGCCTTCTTCGACGGCGGCAAGAACATCCAGGACAACGGCGGCATCAGCTACTCCAACGTGTTCGACGCCAACTACGACACGCTCGTGCACGCGTTGAAGAAGGCCGGCGTGCCCAACCTCAAGGTCATCGTCGGCGAGGCCGGTTGGCCTACCGACGGCAACAAGAATGCCAACCTCAAGCTGGCGCGGCGGTTCTACGACGGCCTCCTCAAGAAGCTGGCCAAGGGGGAAGGCACCCCGGTGCGCAAGGGCAAGATGGAGGTCTACCTGTTCGGCCTCTTCGACGAGGACATGAAGAGCATCGCGCCGGGGAACTTCGAGCGGCACTGGGGCATCTTCACCTACGACGGCAAGCCCAAGTTCCCCATCGACCTAACGGGGCAGGGCCACGACAAGCTCCTTTCCCCAGTCGCTGACGTCAAGTACCTCCCGAGCCAGTGGTGCGTGTTCGACGACGGCGCCAAGGACAAGTCGAATCTGCCGGGCAACCTCCAGTACGCATGTGCGAGCGGCGACTGCACGGCGCTCGGCTATGGCTGCTCCTGCAATGGGCTGGACGAGAAGAGCAACATCTCCTACGCCTTCAACATGTACTTCCAGATGCAGGACCAGGATGTGCGCGCCTGCGACTTCGACGGGCTCGCCAAGATCACAGACAAGAACGCCTCCACGCGCGGCTGCCTGTTCCCGGTCCAGATACTCAGCGCCAGTGGTCGCCCGGCGCCAGCTCTTTTGTTGCCGGCGCTATTGGCATTGGTTGTTGTCATGTTGTTCGTGTAGATCGAGTGGATTTCGTGACTTCGTGTAGAACTGCGTTCCCGTGAAAAAGTTATATGCATCAATTCCTTGTTGACAATGGGTAAAACGACAAAGCACTAGTTGTCGTGCGCATCATGAGGCTTGCTGCTGAGATAATCGTACTCAAAGAATATGAGGGAATGAGATACCCAGTTTAGGGTCTCGACTACGTGTTATATAAGCACAGGAACAGCCCCTGGCGTGGCATTTACAAGGATAAGATCTCAACTAACAAAGAGATCTTCATGTACAAGATATCTTGAGTTACAAGCATAGCCTAACAACCTCTAGCTATACACATGCCGTACATGAACATAGACACTTATCTGAAGTGTACAATGTTTAACACGTACCAAAGCCGAAACCAGAACTATTGATTAAGGACCTATTTATTTCCTAGCAAAATTTTTAGGCCAAACTTTTGCGACACTTTGATTTTTAGATCTCATGGTAAAAGATTTGTTTTCACTCTTATAATGATTGATTTGTCCTTAATTAATGAAGGCATACACAAGAAACAAAAAGGAGAAAGGATAGAGAGGACGCGGGCCCCTTGCCACAATTTGCCACTCTTAGGAGGCAAATGTGAAGAATAAAACTTTTGTACATTTAGCAACATTTATCCCCACCTGTTTGGATTCATTTACCAAAAATATTTTCCCATTTGTCAATTGCTAAAGGAAATCAAACAGGCCTTAAGAGAAGTCGAGCAATAGATAACACTTCGTAAATACAACAAATATATTGAACAAGTCTATGGTTAATAATATTTTATATATTTATTTAGTATTCATAAAAAACCACAATATCAGAGAATTTTTTGTGATATATAACTGAATTTTATGATTTAAAATTGATATTTTGCTATATAGTATTAAAAAAATCATTTTTTCGAGGGTGTGGGTTCCGTCAGTGATCATGCCCGTTATGAATTGGATTCATACGTGGGATAAAACATATAATCCATTAGTGTACTACTAATGTGCTTTTGATAAATGGACAACTTTAAAGCCCATGAGTGAAGGTGAAAAATACAACATTAATTAGTAACATGTTGCTAGTTGATGATACAAAGAGTACCAACAAACACCTCATGAAAAATATAACTCTCGGTCCTTCCAAGTCAAAGCCAAAGCCCTCTTTCTCTACCACTCGGCTGCTTGCTCGGTGCTAAGCCAGTGCACACTCAGCTGCGTGCTAGTACACTGGTGCCCGGTGTTCTATCTCCTCACGTGTGGATACTATGGATACACCACTAAGTTGATCGGTGACGAACATGAGGTGGGCGGTTGTGCTACATACAACTATGTACAATACATCGACACGGTGTTGTGCTGCTACAACTCTTCTTCCGTTGTGTTGCGCGTCTAGTGGTAACGATCCATGATCCTCTACTCACATGTCGCTATCTTAGTTAAACGCAGTAGATGTGCCAGCGTGGCATACTTATTTTTCTACAGCTGTGCTATCTACGAAAACTCACATGTCGTTACAGTTCATAATTTATCATAACTTACAAGCAAGGCACAATCCTGTTTTCTAGAAATAAAGCATTGGTGCCACCAAAATATAAAATCTTGGTTTGGTTGGTCACACAAGTGTGGACCTAAGATAGATTAGCAACTTAATTAAAGATGGTCTCGTAGCCAGTTTTGTGCCCTCTCTGCCGAAGTGAGCCCGAGAAAGTGCACCACCTCAAAGATGCATTTGGATGCTCATGGTATCCTTGACTTGATACTCTCAACTTTCTCTCAGAAAATTGGAAAGACACCAATAGGTAGCGTCCACAATTAGTGGTCTCTGGTGAAAAATATGGAAGAGGTCCAGTTAGTGCACTACCTCGTTCTGACTAGTTTGGGAACTTTGGTTTCAAAGAAACTCGAGCGTATTTAGATGCATTAGAGCTAATTTTAGCTAATTTTTATCTAGCTAGCAATTAGGTATTATATCAATCAGGCACTAGTCGCCTGCCCTTTTTTTTCTCTACAACTAAAAAGAACAAAGAGGGGACAATTTTTGGTGCGGTAATTTTTTGGTGCTGCCTCTCCCTTCCCATGCGATTCCTGCCTTCCTCTCGCAATCACGCAGATTTCCTGCTCGCTCTGCCACCCCCCATAATCACGCCCATTATTCACGGCTGCTCCCTTCCTTTCCTTCTTTTTCACGGGCACGTTTCCTTCCTGCCTCCCGCTGGATGGCTGCTGGGCACTTTTCCTTCCCTCCCTTCCGCTGGATGGCTGCTCCCCGACGAGTCCCCGCCTCCACGACGTCGCGCCTCGGACGGGCCGCCGCCGGAACCCCCACTCCGCAACGAGCGCCTCCACGAGCTGGCTGCGACGCCACCACCAGCGCCCCCGCCCGCAGGTGGTCGCGCCGCCGTTCACAGCCCCCCCCCTCTCTGGTTGACCTCTGTCCCCCGCTCGCTCACACACGCCACCCGCTCCATGCGATCGCGTGCTCGTGGCTCCGCCGATGCGCTGGCCTGTTCTCGTCACTTGGCCATCACCGCCGCCCGCCTGTCCGCTAGCTTGCCCCCTCCGGCGATTTCCCGCCTCTAGTACTGCCGCCGCCTCAGAGCGCTGGCCGAGAGTCTAGCCGCTGCCTAACCCTAGAAGCCGCTGGCGACAGTGACCGGTGAAGTGCTAGGCGTGCCATGAGCGAAGCAATTCGGGGTGCCCCCTTCATCCGGCCGGGCGTGGCAGCAATCTGCAGGTAATTGCACCTCTTCTCCCCATCCATCTCTGCCGTGTGCGATCCTGATTTGCCCGTGCCAACGATTTCATTTCTAGGCCCACTCTGTCCATACCTTTGCATATACAAAAAAAGGGGGCCAGATCTAGCAACGCTGATTAGTCCCCGTTTGAGGAACGCCGGATCCACATGGGTTGCAGTTGCACACCATCGCTTGGCTGAGTCCCCCAAACCATTAATGCTTATGGGTCGGGGTTTGAGATATTGCCTGAACTATTATTCAAACTGAGGACCCAAACTATCGATGCTTATAGGTTCAGATTTGGGATTTTATTAGGCGTCTAGACTATTGTTCAAACCTCCTTGCATAGGAATTTTACTTTCAATCGATGCTAATTCCATATGTATTTGGTCCCAGTTGCATGCTTGTTCATGGCAAGCTATAATTAGAATGGATATGGATAATAAAAACAAAATTAACTGGCACATTTTTTGCTACAGGGAAGATCCAGTTAAATTGCATATATGGTGTGTTTGGTAATTTGTTTGATATATTATACTGACATTGACAACATATATCATACTAGATTCAAATTATACTAGAATTTATGTGCGACAAAGGCATAACAATTGAATCAAAAAATAAAGAAAATAGAAGGTATGACAACCGATAGACTACATTTCCATCAATTAAGATTCTGACTTAAGTTTGGAGGGACATTATCAATTTTCCAGTCGAAATTCAGATATTCAGCTAATTGCTTCTCTCAAGCCCTACACTGGATTGTGTTGCTTGGTAGGACAAAACCAAAGTTCATTTGTAGGAGTATCTTGCAGTGTCATGTGGCTTACTTTGTGACCGTCTTTTCAATAGGGTACCTTGTTAGTTTTGTTGTTGTTCTTTGTTGCCTGGTGACGGAGATTGTCGATTCTGCGCATCATCCTAATATCTGTCTCTGCACATGTGCATTTGAGATGTATGTCTTTGTGAAGTAATGGTGCTGCAAAGATAAGATAATTTCTTTTGATCACAAGGTTATCTCTGCACTGCAAAATGTCTGTGAAATTGATCTTTGTTCATTTTTTTTGAACAATCTATGCAGGCAGGCAAGGAAAAGAATAAGAATGATGACTATTGACTGATATTGAAAGAGAGGGAATGGGAGAACAACTTTTCTGCAGGTATGTTCATGACTTTTGAATTTCCTAATGGAACTATATGGCACACATGCATTTGTGTCTACCAGTTAACCTGGCCTTCCTCTTCTCATTTTTTGCATGATTATTTTCCTTTTGTTTGTAGAGACTAGATATGCTCCTTTGTAAGAATAGCTGTGAGGAATGGTGAGGCCTACAATTCGTAAGAAAAATTGATGCTATTGGATAAGGCCAATGCACATAAAGTTTTGATTTTTTTCAGTCATGGTGTTTAATTGTTAAGCAAATGATTGGAGACAACATGGGACCAATTTAGGGAACGCAGGTAAAATCCATTTGTGTTTTCACTTTCATTTGCAACAAAGCAGTTTGCTTGATATGCTTGTTAATGGATCTCTATAGCTTATGAATAGCCTGTGTAGTCAATCTGGTTGTGTAGTTTCAATATAGGAGTAGCTCCAGAATTGATCAACCAAATCTCTACAACTAAAACATTTCCAGCACAAACGTCCCCCCGGGTGAGCGAAGCCTTCCCCAATGCTTAGGCCACTTGAAAACCGTTTAGTTAATCTTGTTGTGTAGTTTCAAAACAGGTAAACTCCTTTGTGTGGCCGTACTTTTACTTCCAAATTATTTTGAGGTACAAATGCTCTATAGCCAAGCTCTGAGGAAACCTGTGCTTAGGCCACTTGAGTTAGGAAATTATGATGTTTTACCAAGTTTTCGAGTTAACTGGTTGGTAGCCGAGACACTTGCACTAAGCCCCATTGTTTCTTTGCGGATTATTGATTTCTAAAAAAATCTTGATCTAGATGTAATTTGCTATGGCATTGGCAGTTACTACATTTTGTTTCCTCAGAATAATTCCTTTGTACGTTTGAGTAAATTAGTGCACTTGTTACTTCAGAAAAAATAATAAGGATTTAGGTTCGGGATCTGGTAGTGGTTGCATCCAGGAGTTGAGATATCCATGCTCTAGATCAAGTTTTTATATACCAAGATCAAGTTTTTATATACCAAGTTATCATATATCCTCGCAGGCCAGAGTGCAGGGCGGATACGAGGTGGTGGTAGCAGTTTAAGCCGAGGAGGCCGCTGGGTATGTGCATGGAGGCAATCAACTGCGAGGGCCACCACACAGGAGGATGTGCTGCCCCCACTCTGTCTGCGATTGTGCACTCTTGGTCAGTTTGATGAAATTGCTGTTGAGTGGAAACCTCTCGGACGCTTGGTTCAGTTAGTACGTTGGTGGTTCATTGTTTGCTCATGTCATAAATTGGTGTTGAAAACTTGAGCTTAGTAGGTCCAAGTCTCAGAAACAATCTCAATCATGTCGGTATGCTACTGTCAATCTGGTTCAAACACATTAAAACAGAGAGATCAACATTTGTGTATGCATGTCATGTGACCTCGTGGCATATAAGGAGTCCTTGTGTAAATTTCCATAATGGTCGAACTATGTAATATGCATGATCTGTACACCAAATGGGTGTTTCAAATTTTGATGTTATTGCTATTGCTCTTTAGGAGAGAATGAGGACAATAATACATTTTCATACATGCGAGGAATCATAAGCTTCCAGTCAAGCAAAAAAAAAAGTAGCAGGACGTTTGGTGTGCTTATTTCTTGTATCTGCAAGAACGGTAGGGATTGATGGGACATGGCGGATTGAGGGGAAAAATGTATTATCTAATGACATAGATAAGGAATAGTAGGCTCATTGAATTGAATTGATCCTGTTTCGATTTATGGTCATTACTGGATTGATAGAGGGAGGGTGATCTTCAGTCATGAAATCTAAATTCTTTATTTTGACTTCACCGAAAACAATAAGTTATCATGGCACAGTTAAGTTATTCTGTAATGCACTCACAGTTTTCTGCTACTAAATAGCTTTTTGTCAGCTTTACTTAAGATCCTCGTATATATATGTGGTATATTTGGATGTGTGTCTATGACATCGCGCCTAATTTCACAAACTTTGTTTTTTTAATTAAATGTCTCTTTAGCATCTGTATTTAATTTTACAGCATATTGCTATTTTATCA